>APFE030605937.1:408133-426661 GCA_000404065.3 Pinus taeda
ATAATGAAAAATCAAGCTAGTAGTCTCGGTTTTGAGATCCAGTGGGAAATCTCTGTGTATATGTGTTTTATGTGTTACGCTCTCGCATTTTTATTTTTCCTGTGATTTAGAATTCGTATGCAGGTAATTTCTTTACAGGGTTAAAACCTACACTGGGACCGTCCTCGTATAGACAAGGCATCACCATTCCGACTCCCCATATTTTTCCATCTCATCTCCTCTGTTAGCAAGTATGATACTATTTCATCAAACTACAAGGCAATTGCATTGCTGCCTATTGTAATAACCAGACTATCCCACAAATCTGGTAGAGAACACAACAAACTGATGCACTTATCTTCATTTAAAATTTCAATATCAACTGACAATAATTGGCTTACCATAGTATTAAATGCATTCAGATGCTCTATCACCGAGTCTCCATCTTTCATCGTCAGGTTATACAACTTTTTCCGCAGGAACAATTTATTCACCAGAGACTTAGATTGGTACAAAGTCCCTAACTTGTCCCACAAAGCCTTCACCATAGCTTCCCCTAATACATTCAACAATACTGAATCTGAGACACACAAATGTATTGTGCTCTTTGCCTTTTGATCCAACTTCTTCCATTCTTCATCGAACACTCATGTTGGTTTAGTACCCGAATCTACTACGATCCACTGATCTTTATCCACCAACAGATCCTCCATCTTGAGTTTCTACAACTAAAACTAACCATTAAATTTATCGATCTCTATCTTTCCACTGCATGCCATCTTATTTCACCACCAGAATCATTCTCACAGATATCCCACTGAACAAGGTCTACCACAGGCCCGAGTGAAACCCCTCACCAACAAAGGCATCCCCTTGAAGCCAAAACAGCTCCGATACCAAATGTAGGTTTTAACCTGGTATATAAATTACCTGCATATGAATTCTAACACATTGAAAATAAACAATGCGAGAGCATAACACATAAAACACATATACACTGAGATTTTCCCCTGGATCCCATAGCTGGGACTACCAGCTTGATTTTTCATTATATTCCTTTCAATGTTACAATACATATTTATACATGCCAAAGAATCCAATACCATGGACCGAAAACCATCGCGTCCAAAACCATGGATCGAAAACCATCGTGTCCAAAACCATAGGTAGGTTTGCCCAACCTAATATAGGGTCCAATTTTATTTTTTTTCCTAGGGCGTTGCCCCGGAGCTTGTAGAGAGGGGTACTCGCACCCCTCAATCCCCCTAAACAAGGGGGGCTTATGGCCCCCCGTGACCCCCCTGTTGTGCAATCAGTGCAATGAAGGGCCCTCTTGGTTAACTACATAGGCTAGTCGTGGAAAGAATATAACACAACCCAACAGTTAATACTATTTTTTTTAATATTGATATAATTTCATCATTTAATTTCATAATAATAATGATCATATAGTATTAATATTAAATTTAATAATGTTTTTACATGGCATAAAAAAATTCTAATAAGATTTGGAATCTTAAAATGAGGTAAAAGTTTAATTTTGGATCATTCAATTTTTTTTTATAGACGCTTGATTGAGCTACATAGCTCGATCAAGCCCCTATTAACTACGTATATGGCTCGATCGAGCTATTTGAATTTGAAATGTAGGCGCTAAGCACTCAACCGAGCCTCTTAAATCCTAAAATCAATAATTTCAGCATGTGTTCTACAAAATTTCCTACAACTCCATTTTATACCTTAGCGAACTTAGGGCTAAATTTGTCCTTAGATGGTGGAGTTGATAATGTTGGATTCATGAAGGAATCCTCTATCCAATGGAATATGAGTTTGACATTTTCGAATCCATATGATTTTTTTCATCTAATTTCTTTTAAACATAATGCTTGAAATGTTTTTGAGCTGTTTTAAAGAGGTGGAATAAAAAATCAATATCATAAAATATACACAACAATTGTTTTTCAAAAAATACCACTATCTTCATTTAGGAGTCCTCTTCAAAAATATACTTTTGGTTTTTTAATTTATTTAATTAGTTGAAAAAAACCTTATGTGAATAGATGTGTTTGCAAAATGCAATTGAAATATTACTTTGGCAATGACCCGGATTTAAATAGGAACGCAACAAATTATAGAGATAACCATGAACACATAGATGCAGCAGAAATAATACTTCATTTCATTAATGTAAAATACTGAGATATGCTTACAAACAAGAATGGAAATAAACCAACTAGGGTGATGGTAGCTTATCTCTGAGAAGAGATGTGGTTTCTACATGCCTCTGAACTATCTTACAATGAGGCTCAAGGGCCTTTTTATTATTGAACAATAAGAGAAAACCCTAAACAACCAAAACCCTAACCCGAGGAGATGTAACACCAAGAGTTTGTGGGCCCCGCTGGGGTGAGTTGGATAGCCACTTCCGGGGTCACGAATTGGTCATATTATCTCTGTTTACGTGCATGATAGCCCATTAAAAAGGTATCTCCAAGGACTACGACAGAATGATGACTTTATACAAAAATTGTTGGAGGTATATTTCCCAAAAAATGTCGTTTAGGGCCTCAAAACAGCTCCAGAAGTTTAGGACCCGAAAAACTGCTAAAAATAGTAAATTGTGCTATAATTAAGGAAATTGAAAAGCTGAAAGAAGCATTGGCGGGGATCCAAGTGGAATAGCGGGTGGCCATCAATATCCACCGGGATCAGTCAACTTCAAAAAATAATAGTTTTTGCATAAAAAAAAAAAATTAATATGAAAAACTTAGCTCTCTCTATGTAGATCATGCTCACACACACACACACACACACACACACACACCTTAGACTAAGTTATGCCACGTGAACACATGCATACCTCTTAAGATGCATGAAAATTTGCAAGGATAAGCATTTCATTTAATGGAAAATTGACATATTATATGACACTAAATATTTTTACAAAAAATATCATTAGAAAACAACATAATTCTCCAAAATTTGTCTTTTTACTTTGAATCAAAATTCACAATGCTTATATGAATTTTGAGAACTTCAATTCAATAAAAGAGGGAAAACTTGAAATTTTATTGCCACATTTGGCCCAAAAGTACAACCCATTTATCAACGTAGGCCTTAGATATGTTTTTAGTCTAACAAATAGTAATATAGTAATTGTCATTAATGTATTGGAATAAATCAAGGGATAGTTTAGCTGGAAGTTAGGTAGATGTGGTAGATTAGCTATCTACAAGTTAGAATTATGGACAAATATTGTTAGAGTTAGTGAATATGGTGTTCGCATTAATGGATGGATTAGTGTGGTGCTTTTAACTGTATCACATGGGATGATGTTGTTGTGTTTTGGGCAGTGCATCTAAACTTTGTACATGTTAAGTTTCCACGTGGTACCTCATGGTTGTTCACTTCGAGCATGGGGGTAATTCCATTCAATATATCATATATATATCTCCTATTTGGGGCTTATATTATCACCCCCCTTCCTTCCATTATGGAGCAAAGTGAGGGGAAGGACCCTTTAGTTAGTCAAGAAAGAGTCGGTTAGTGGGGCCTATGGAAAATGGGCTAAGTATTTGGTTTGCTTAATAGATTTATTTCTTAACTTAGTTAGATAAAGTCCCCATTTTCATAACGATAATTTTTAGTTGAGGCAAACTGTGGACAAATTGTTTGTGACAATGTCGGATGACTTATCACAATGTTTGGAAAAGGTTTCGCATCAGACCAATCCTACATAGTCTAGATCAAGGTTACACTTTAACTGGTAGTGAAGAAGCAATTTTTGGGAAATCACTGGTATTCTCTTTAAAGGGATTTCAATTTATCCTCTCTTTTTGATAAGATGATTCAACAGTTTCCAAATACTCCTTATCATATTTAGTATGGGCTTAGCATTGCTTATTTAAAATTCAAGAAACAAGAGTGGTTATTCCCTTGTAAATGGGACAAATTTATGAATCTGAAGAGATATTTTACTCAATGCACCATCCTTGCACCAATCATATAGGGTACCCAATAAATCTAACCTTCATAGGCAATTGAGTAGGATGTAGAGGTAGAAGAAGAAGAAACATTTTAGTTTTCCAAAGGCCTAAGAAGAAAAACATCTAAGCTACCAAACGATAAATGGATGATACTTCGGCAAGAGGAAAAAACATAGTTTCTAAACAATATTTAAAGCATAAAAATACATCTTGTAAGTAATTTATATTTCTAAGAGAATGAAATATATATTTTAATTAAAGGAGAGCAATGTAGGAAGTTGTTTTGAAATTTGTATATAAATACCTTAATTTTACTCTAATGAGGTCGATTTCTTGGAAGTGAAACTTGCATTTGAATAGCGCACACATTGTGTTAGCCTATTCATGGTGACGGTGTAATTTTATGATATGAAATTATGATTAATGCCATTTCTCTTAGTGTTTCATGTTTTGTTAATTTTGTGTTGTTATATCTTGCTACACATGAATTCATTTTAGACATGTTACTTGATTCATTTCTTTTCATATTGTTTGATGGACAAATATTATCCTATGGACAAGGCAAATCTCCTTAGGCTCGGAAACTAGGTTTAGAAACAAATAGATAAACATATAAAAACATTCCCTAATTTATCGTTAAATCACAGATGTAAGAAGGATGTATAACTCATACCTTTTTATAAAAATTTTGATGATGGTCCTTGTTGTTTTCCTCTGAAGCTTCAGTCTCATCCTCAATGCTTCAAGAAGGGTCCTACAGAGATAGAAACAAACAAATGATCAAACCACATAATACATCAATGCTATAATCATAAAGTATGTAAGTGTTCAAGGAATATTACAATAAACATCATGAAAAATGTATATGGGAAAGAAACATATATTTGTATTAATAATGAAGGAAAGGAGAATTACAACTAGACCTTAACATTGGAAGCCTCCTTGCAATGATCCTCAATCCACAAACTTTCAATCAAAATGTCAATTTTTCATCGGGCTATATTGTTCTTCGCTTTGATAATTTCATTGCTTCATTAAAAAATTAAGTTCACCCTATAACATCATAACATTATTCAACAACATATGCAACTATGTAGGAAGAAAAATATCATCATCATCAATGAAGTGGAACATAAAGGAATAATAGAAAAAACTTTCACACATAGAGACAGAAAGATTGGTCGAAGACCAGGGAAGAACCCACTATGGGGAAAACCCTTTCAAATTATTCTTCTTCTTAGATTGTCATCAAATGATTAAGCAAAAGCAAGTACAATGATCCATATCTCTATCTATGTAACTAATCAAAAAAATAACTACAACATCCATAAATGACCTCAACAAAGCTTATTCTCAAAAAAAAAAAAATTGAAGTCTGTAATGAACTGTCACTATATATAGTCAACTGTTGAACCCTGTGGTCATCGAGTGAAATATTTAGACAATTTAGATTCCATCACTTACATCCCAACCACATAGAGGACAAGTCATGCAAGCAACTATAGAAACCTAGTCGTACCCTTAAGCCTGGCATGTGAGCAATATTCTCACACACCAGTCTGAAACCCTAACTCCCAGTCACATGGATGGAGAATTTTCCATGTGACTGGAAGGATTTGAGCATGCGTATGAGATTTTATGTGAGCAACTATGGTCAATTTATTCCTATGTTGTGGCTATAGTTGTGACCCAAAACCCTAAAATTGAGATGCAACCTTCAAACCCTACAATTTCATCTTGGAGCGAACCTGTTCGTCCATGGACGAGCCTCAGACTCGTTGAACCAAAATTTAGGATAGAAGAGTGTCTCATGATGGTGTCCAAAAAGAGGTAGAGGTCACTTGTATTTATATCCTTCCAAAGGTCTCCACTTTACTTTAGGATCAACATTGTCAAATGTGCACATTTGGGATTTTATTCATAAGTACACTTCCCTTATCCATTTTGAGTGATATTTAGGTCAATTTTTCTCATCTCGAAAAGAAGAATTAAATGCAATCATTATCTCCACTATGTGAGCTTTCGAAAGTGGAATTTTACCGTAGTTTCATATTTTAACACTCTCTCTCAACTAGGGAGAATTCCCCCTACATCATGTCATCAAATCATATCCAATCTCGAGTATCTCATCATTATGTATCATCATTGATCATCTCAATTCATCTCTTTCTCATTCCTTCTTATCCCTTGATTGTCCCTACTCATATGTTGAATATTCTCAAATCTAAAAGAAGAATAATTTTTCATCATAGGGGAACCTAGGCTATCACCCTCTATTCATCGGGACACTACCTGGAGATATCGATGGTGAGTTAAATCTACGAACCACATCATCATTAGAGAGAAAATTATCAGGGAGTACATCTCAACCTAGAATCATAATGGGGAGCATATCCCAACCCAAAAATTCATGGTGGAGCTACTACTATGACCCCATATTGAGCAATAGGATATCCAAACACACAGGGGAGCACATATCAACCCTGGAATCACATCAGGGAGCTCATTCTCAACCTGGAATCACATAGGGGAGAAAATAGCAACCCAATCCTATTTCTTGTTGATCTTCCCATCGATGAATCTAAGCAGTCATGTGGTAGAACAACTGCATCATAATTGACTCATTTGTACACCCCAAGTACACTCTCAACTCATTGGCCATACATGGAGCGGTATTCCCAACAAGCCTAGCTTGTGGGTATGATTCCAACTTGGGTATAATCTACAAATACCAAGATAGGAGAGCAACATTTCTGACCCTATGAAGATAGGGGAGCAACATCTTCAACCTTGTGGGTAATAGATAGGGGTGAGTAATACCCTATTATCCATAGTTCCCTCAACCTCAAGGTTCCTCCATCTCAATTCCACACCTTGGGAGCTCAAACAGCGGAGGAGAGTTGGCTCAGTGTCCTCGATCAATGATGCTCTCTATAGATCAACAACATATCATCGTACTCATATCTGATAATCATCATGTCTCAATAGTATCTGCCTCCTGTTCATACAAGAAATAAAATCAAACATAAACAATCCTACACACACACACACACACACACACATATCACAAAAAGGATACCATATTCATCCTCCCTCTCAAGGAGGTGTCAACCACAATCCTGAGCTTGTCTCATACAACAACACTATCTCAATGTACGAAGGTAGATCAATCCCAGCTATATGCGGGATTCTCTTCGAATCAATTCCCACTCTTTGTCATCATAATGTATCCATGTCATATCTAGATCCTGCTTAGATGACTCTCTAAGTAACTTCTTCATCTTGTCTTATAGCTATCCATGCTAGCAACATCAAGCTCAACCTCATTTGTGCTATGGACCTCTTATCAAAGATATCAAGGTAGATCTCATACTAAGGAAACATTCAAATGTGATCATCTCATAAATAATGATCCTAATCATCATCATTACATCCATGTAGTCACATATCATATAATCAATATCTCAGATTAAAAAAATTTCGACTCATGCAAGAATCTAGAAGGTTGCTTGGCGAAAACTCAAAGTATATGAAGAGGCTCAATCATGAATTAACTCAGGTTCTATGCACATCATATATATACAGATGTGTGTTCAAAATAGAACATTAATGCTTGAATCGACCGTCAGTTTCCAAGTCAAGTTCAATAATATCTCTTCACAACTTTTTGGAATTCAATCAGAGTGTCCAAGGATTTGCATCAACACTTCTTCAATAGATTTGCAATATATACTTTCTTTTCCAAAATTCAAAAATCAATTCATTAGGTCTTGGTTCTTCATTTTTCACTTTAGATACCATATCCCTCTTACCTTGATTATCAAGGGCCCATTTCCTGTCAAGAGTAGACCATCAACATATAAAAACAAATTCAAAATCAAAGTCATGCCTTGGAACACTTCTAAAGTAGAGGTTTGGATAAACACATCTTCTTGCCTTCACTAGATAACTGTAAATGCAGACATATCTGGATCGTGGATCTTGCTTTACACAAAGATTTATGAAAGCATAACACTTTACCAAAGAAATATTCTTAGCCTTACATGAATCAATGTTGTTAGATCAAAACTAATATCAAACTCATCAATATATTTTGTATCAAATTCTTTAGACTAGGTGACTTGTAGAGCTCTCATCAAGTCGTGATTTCATCTATTATCATGCTAACAAGTTTTCATTTATGAAACAATATCAATCCAAATTTCATCAAGTCATTCTCATGATCATAATATAAGTCACTAGATGAAAATGGATACATGAAGAATAAGTTATGCAGGTTCCATCCATTCATTGTCAAATTACTTCATACTGAATAACAATTGTCAATACTTGAACCATTGTGCCAATAAGAAGGATGTCAATACAACACCATTATTGAATGCCAATATTAGTCACTCAAAGCCACTATGCCCATATAGCATTGTTATCAAGGAAAATCATCATTAATCAAATTAAATCATTATTCATCAGGTCAAATCCCAAATTCGCTATCATAGTGAGATTTATAGTCCAGAACATATCTCAACATGAAGCCAAAGTTTTAAGTCATTATCAAGCATCATGTCAAAACTACTCATCTGTATCTATTTATGGTCCAACAACTTTGCTATGTCCTTCCTATTCTATTATATAAATATTGCGTGGATCTTCATCTTCTTCGGCAATGATATTATAACATTCCAATGCATTTTGTAACTGTGCAGCCCAATCATGCTGCCATGTTAATGGAGCTTTATTCTAAAAAATATTTACTTTGATTTCCTAAAGATCTAAGTCTATACATGGGAAATAGTTGTCAAAACTAAATGTAACTACGAACCCTTCAACCAAATTTGTTCAGTTTGTAGTTCCATGTCGCGGTTCTGTTTCAAGATACTAATTCATAGGAACCATTTCTAGTGTGTGGATAAATCCATGTACCCTCTCTTGTTCTGGAATTTCTTTCCAAACCAAAATGCAGTGATGAAAATACTTTACTTCAATTTCTGAGTTGATTAAGCCAAACCTGATCCACATTAATCTTCGATACTACTACCAATCTGCTATATTTCTTTTATGAGTACCCCACCATCTAGCCAGTGTAGACTTCAGGGCTACATCAAAAGCTTGCAACCTCTATTCTTCTGGTATTTCTCTTTCATATGGTTCAAGAAACATCCTTACTTATTCAATCCCATCATAATAAGGTAGATTACATACCTAAAATGTTATGCAACGAAGTGATTTTTTGGTAGAGACTTCATTTACCCTGTTCTGCCAATTTTACATTTCTTCCTCATAATCTGAGGTACGAGAATTGTTCTGTTCCTAGCTCGATTTTCCATCTGTAGTAGGATTAATCCAATCCTCCTCCTTAGTTGTTATATGTTAATTTTTTTTGAAATCTGCATCGCAGAACTCATCTCAGATAGGCTTTGTATAGCGCACTTCTTCTAAGGGGTCTAGATGGAATATGAACCTCATATCATCTCTTTTGAACACCATTTGTCTCTTCTTCAAATTGATTATCACTAAATTATCGAAAGCCCAATCCAACACAAGAAACACCGATAAGGGTTGCGATCATCTACAATTTCGATCACTTCGAAGTTTGCAATGGTTCAACTCCTTTGATGTCTACTATGACACCAAGTAATCTTCCCATAGGGAATATCTTTTGTTGGTTACCCATCCTCAACTGTATTGGCGACCATTGCAAATTCGATGCCCGACTCCCAAGTTTTCTTACGTAACAAGTTGGAATCAGATCCTAAATCCAAGATTATCTTATGCATATCATATTCCCTGATCTTCGTAGTTAATCTCATTTTGTTCCCCGTTCTCTTCTTGTGTCGTTGTAAATTGTTTACTTGTATAGATTCCTTCACAGTACCTCTTTATCAGTGCAAGAGTCTATCAAATCCTAGATTACTTCAACAACCTTTTGATTCCTCAATAACTTCATGAAAGTCAATAAAAATGACTTTAAAACACTTGCATCTAATTCTTGCGTTGGACTAGACACTTTTTCATAATCATTCTTTGGCATTAAATTCGGTTGTGCACTAGATGTGAAGCCCCAACATCCATGAAGCTCCAATTTTCTCCCATGAAAGTTACTTTTTCCTTTTGGATACTAAACCTAAGGACCTTTTCTGTGGTCATTCTTACCCATGTCTCTTCTACCATCTTATTACCTTTATGGTCTCTTGTTGCAACTCCACTCCTTGCTATGATGATGATGCGCGGTTCATCTTCCCTTGGCTCAATTGTCATCATTTGAATATTTGTTGTGGCATGCTAGTTCATTTTCTCTTGTATCTTTGTGATATGAATAAGACATTATTCTATTACATGATCAAAATATTTGTAGTAGCTGCAGGTTGTAGTAGGATTTAAATAGTTTGTTGCGAAGTGTTGTGCCTGTCCATAGTTATAACAGATAATTTGGCCGTGTCCTTGACCAACTCCTCCTCCTCCTCCTTGTTCGCATCCTTGGAAAACTCCTTGGAAAACATGCTAGCTTGGCTCCTCGTGAATATGTTCTTCAACTTGCAGTCTATAAGCATTAGCAATGCGCTCCATCATCAGGTCATAACTTTGACAATTTCTCTCATCATGGCCCACTCACTTACAAAAGTTGCAAAAAAATGCTTTCGGGTCTGAACATACTTCTGTAATAAATAACAATCTTCAAAGCAATGTTGGCCTCTCGTTCTACAAATATTGCATCAAAAACTTGATCTTGGGTTGAATGGATTAGGTGCTCTTCTTGCCAAGTAATCTTTGAACACAGGGCATTGGTCCTTATAATGGCCCCCTGCTTTGCATTTTGTACACCATACTTTTGATTTGGTTTCTTTACCTTTCTTGAGATCTTGCAATTCCAAGGTCAAATTTTCTAACTAACTCTGAATTTTTTGTACTCCTGCATGAGTATCTTCAATCGGCAAGGCTTCTAGCTTCATTGCAATCTCCAATGCCTCGACTTGAGTCGCGATCTTCTGTTGCGTTAAGGGTAACCTGATATGTGGTAGCAGTGCAACTATAAACCATTATTTATGTTATTTTGGGGGTATGTTAAAACTTACTTGTCCCATTAACACCTTGAATCAATTATCCAACTCCCACATAGACTCAGTAGTCATCTGCTTGATTTCCTTCAACTCTATAATGCACTATGATTTTGATTTCAACTTCTTGAATTCTGATACTAGCGCTTTCTTAATATCATCCAATGAAGCAGCTTGATTAGTCACAAAATACTTCGTGTACCATGTCAAAACTCTTTCTTGCAACGTCATAATGAGTTGCATCATCTTGACATATTTGTCAGTGATTTGTCTTGCTTTCCATACTACATTAGCTACAAACCAGAACTAGTCAGGATCCTCTGATCCAATTCCTATAAACATAGGCAACTTAATGACATTGCCCATTTTTATTCTTGGGGTTTTAGGGGGAGGGGTAGTAGGGGAATTATGGAGAGGGGGATGGGGGGTAAGGGGAGTAGAGGGATGGGGAATCCAAAAGATGCCCTAATTTTTCTCAACTCCTAACTTTGACGCACCTTCAGGATGGGATGGGGGATACCAAGAGGTTGTAGGGTTACTTCCTTCTTATTCATTCTCAGACCCACCTAAAAAGGGATTATAGTTAGTCTTAATAAAGTTATTTGGTCCGTTCTCTACTCTATATCGCTTCCCACTTCATGTAGACCTTGGTCCTGGTTAAGACTTATTCCCTCTTCATCCAAACATTAATATGACTACATTCGTAGTACTCCATTTTCACATAAAATAATTTTAATCCAAAACTTCAAAGAGTTTAGGTACTTACCTCGCAGACCCTTGAAAAATATTTTCTCAGCCTCACTGTAAGATACAATCATGTCTATTGTGAATTTAGTAATAAACCCTCCCAGAATACTGTCAATGCAAAAATCAACTGCTCTTGAGATATTGTTGTTAATATTCTTGAGTCGTTGTATCAATTCAAGGCTTCACATTGTAGGCTTATCATTTTTAAAACATGTCTTATGCTTGGTCAAATTTGATACCCATGCATATAGTTCATTAGAAAATTTTGTGAAGAAGATCTTGAGATATTATGTATAAAGATACTTCTCCAACCAAGCTTCAGTTGACAATCACAGATTTTTTTTCCTAAACTGCAAATTCTCGCTCCTTTTCTCAACCCACTCCTGGATTTCCTTCTTCGTTGGACGCAAACACATAACCCTCAAACAAGTCCCAGTCCCAGCAACATAACCATTTGTTGGCTGAAGGGGCTTGGACCCAAGTTCAAAGTGTATAACACACCAACAAAACCCTCAACCACTAGCCCTTTCGACAATAACCTACAAGAAGATGGCACTCTCACCCAAAGTGGTTATGGGAGGTTGCAAAACCAAGATTTTGTAGCCAGAGGGATATGCGCTATGGCACCCATGTGTTTTGTTATATTTTATATTGATCTACGACTTCACATACATAAAATACTCCACACTCATGCTTTACTTTACAGATTTGTGCTTATTACATAAACATATCAGAGAACAATATAACATGTATTATTTCACAAAAATAAGTAAAAATCATGCATATTAGTACATATGAACACAAGTTAAGACTATAGATACAAAAGACTTCACCAAAACTTCTTCTTCTTTATTAAGATAGATATTTTCAGTACATATAATTTCTTCGACCTACACACCCAGCTGTAGGTGGTCCATGCACTCACTTGTAAACTCTTCCACGGTCCCCACGCACTTAGTTGCAGAGCCTCTCCTAAAATCCCAAAATATAGACTAAAGCCAGAAAGTATGATCAATTCATCTATGTCTATCTCCCTAACAAAGAATTACATCTCCTTATATCTATTTCATTACTACAAAACCATGGTCCACATACTATGGTTTTGATAAAACAATTAGCTAAAACCCCAATACTCATTACAAAATGAGGGGCTTTGACCCACCCCAAAGACCATAAACATTACATGATGAATATAACTTCATGGACTGTGCGTGCTCCTTGTTGGTACCATTCCATGACCTCCTTTTTCCTCCTAAAACATATCATTTACCTACCTCTTTCCATCATATATCTCTCAGGTCCCTTGAAAATTTATTAGTTAATAGTCCTATAGTTATTAAAATGCATTGAAATTGATTTAGGAGTTTTATGTTAACGAATTAGGAATTTTTGGTAAAATGGCTACAGGAAGTTCCAACATCCTGTAATTGGTTCATTGTTTGACATGTGGCATGAAAGCTAGGCTAGAGCGAAGGGTAGGGATGAAAAGCAGAATGTCCAAGCATGGACAAATACCTATCCTACAGCAGAATCAACCCTCCTACATGCGCGGTCAACGAAGGTCAAATTATAGCATGTTGGTGACAAAGGCAGCAACAGCAAAGCGTTCTAAATTGATTTAGTTTTGTTCCTTTTTGAAATCAGTTTAGGATAGAAACATTTTAAAAAAATCACGACATGGTAAAAGTGGCAACAGCCACATCATGAATGTACATTCGTTTTCGAAATGTAAGGGTTGTAAGACCGTATGTAAACACAGTTCTGAGTCAGTGGATCATCATTTTTGTTTCATTTTGGAAACAGAGTTTGAACTTAATATCAAAGACATAATTTGCAGTCACGATCTTTCCTTTTTGCGTTGATTTCATAATCGGTTGATCATAGTCCAGTATACCTCTGGAACGCGGACGGGCCCTGCGTTAACTTGGTATACTGTTATTTTCTTTTCATTTGCAACTTAGGGTATTAAATGATATGTGCAGTGATTAGAATTGATTGTTGATTTCAATAGAATGTGTATGGTTTATGTTTATGATAGCGCTTGAACAGTTCATCACTGAGATCGTGAATCGTATCCTATAAGGGATTCGATCCTTTGTTGTCTTTTAAAGCAATGTCATGAACCTTGTTATCATTTCAAAGTAGGCTTACGATTTCTGTATATTTTTATCTTGCATGAATGTTAATGAGTGCTGAGTATTTGCTAAACAGGGGTTTTATGCATGGTGTCTCTGTAAGGGGATTAAAATCTTGGTTTGCAGTGATACACAACGTTTTAATCTGGTAAATGAATTGAATGACAGTGTTGTAATTAGGTAGATTAACTGAATGACCTAAGTGTTTGGGTGATAGGTAACATACCTCAATCTTCCATAAAGAAGTCCTGTGACCTACCATCATAACCACTTAGCTAATAATCCTTTATGTCTATATACTTTAGACGCATGCCTCTAAGTCTACGCATCCTGGTCGATAATAAATATAGCTAGTCTAGCCCCTAGATAGGACACTACATTTGGCCATTGCTGGGGGGCGTACTTAAAGATTTAAAGAAAAAAAATAAATTCAATAACAAAAATAAGAAAACAGGTAGAATCATGTTCATTTATGCCTAGATTTAGAGACAGTCAGGGTAGATTCCTTAAACCCCCCCCCATTCAAAACTAACCCATCATCATCAAGGAGCAGACTCTTTAAGGAATTCAACACCAGCTGAGGAAGTCATCATACAAGCATTAGAGGATAAACAAAAGTCAGGACAGAGACTTACTCTCATCGAAAGGCAAACTTTATTAACACATAAATCGCAGAAGAAGAACTTTCCTAGATCTTCCACACAAGGAGAAAGTAGCACAGTGACCGAACAATCTTTCTTTAATCTCCTCTTTAAAACAAGTGACACTGACACAGAGAAACCTATTAGAATGGATGAGGAAGGAGATGGATCAGTACCACATCAAGGACATAGAGATTAAGAAGAGTCAACGTTTCCATTTCCTATACATGAACCACAAGAAGATGATGAGATCAAAATGAAGAACATACCTCCATCCGTGCTATCAAACTTTTATGGTATGGCTTCAGAAGATCCAGACTCATTCTTGTTCGAGTTTGACATTGTATGTCGAACATATGGCTATACAGATGATGCCAATAGGCTTAGACTCTTCCCAGCGACATTAAAGGCATCAGCCTTAAGATGGTTCATGAGGCTTGGTGAGCATGCTATAGTTGATTGGGATGTCATGAGAAGAATATTTCTAAGGAAATATCAACCTTACTGTAGATCCAAATATTCTAAAGATGATATCTTTAGAATGAGCCAACAAGAGGATGAAACCTTAGAGGAATACTTAGAACGGTTTGTCTACAACTTACAAAAATCCAAACACCGAGCTATGCCTCTTGATCTGATCCACACAATATTCTTGAAAGGCATCCGAGAGGAATACATGGATGACCTTAACTTGATGGGAAAAGGTGACATTTCTGTTTTACCCTTTGAAGAAATCGTTGACTTATGCGAAAAGTATTCAAGGAGCATAGCTAAAATGGGAAAAAGAACCCTGTCATCCAAAGTCACAAAATCTGCCTCAGCAAGTGTCACAAGGGCTAAAATAGGGAATCTGTTAGAAGAGTTTAAAACAGATCTGTTAAGCACGCTAGGGAACCAAAGTGACACTCTAAAAGCTAAAAAGAAACAAGAAGCTGAAGATTAGATAATGGCTATTTTTCTGCCCAAAATGCCGGAAGAAACATGCATTAAAAGACTGCCCACTAGAAAACATCCAAGTTTGTGCTTTCTGTACTGAACATCATGATATGTTTAACTGTCCTAAAGTTAAGGTTTTGCAGAACTGTAATATGGCAGCCAATGCAGAGATGTGAAAACGTGTATTACATGGGCACAAGAGACCATGGCAGCTAGGCCAACACCTCAAGGTATGTTCCCAAATCAAATTTGCAATTTCCTATAAATGATCAAATGTATGCATAGAATTCATGGAATGTACCCATGCCTGGCAGCACCAAAACCACCCACAGCAACAATGGAGACCATCTCAACAGTACTCTCAATCTTATCATACATATCCTCAATCATACCCACCGTATTCACAACCATATCAACAATACCATCAGCTGTATTCATCACATTCTCAGCCATATCAGCAGTATCCTCAGCAACTTGTTTATCAACCTCAACCTACTCAACAAGCACTGCCTGCTCCTCCACCAATAAATCCACCACAACTACAATTTCCAGCTAACTCACAACCTTCCTGACCTACTCAAATTCCTGCTCAAACTGTCCCAAATTCAAATAATAGAGTAGAGAGGCCAGCCTACAATGTAGAAGAGGGAACCTCATATCCCACACTATCCTTGCAAAATATCAATTTGAGGTCTGGTAGGGTACTCCAAAAAGATTCTCCAATAACAGATAAGCGAGAAGAAAACACAGAAAATGAAAATGAAATGACAAATCAAAGAAAACCAAACGATGATACCAAAGATAAGCAAATGCAACCATTGCATACACCTTTTCCAGACCGATTGGTCCAAATCAAACCTCCACTGTCTATACCACAGTTTGATGTCTTAGATGAACTCAAGAATGTCTACATAAAAATTCCGCTGCTGCAAGCTATAAAATACATTCCCATATACACTAAAGCCATCAAAGACATGTGTCTCACGAAGCCTGCTAGAAAAAGGATTGATCCTCAAACTATTCATGTTATAGGACATTTAGCAAGCCTTATGACCAATACCATCTCCATAGAAAAGTATGTTGATCCTAGCATTCCCAAAGTGACCACCAGTATTAACAACATACAAATTCCAAACACTTTGATAGATCTTGGGGCCGCAATCAATGTCATGACTCTTGAAACCATGAGAACACTCCAGCTTACAAATTTGCAACATACAACGATTGTTCTAGAACTAGCCGATAGGTCTAAAGTGATTCCTGAAGGGATTTTGGAAGACATAATTGTCTCACTAGACTCTTGGGAGTATCCAGTGGATTTATTTGTTCTTCAACCCAAATCCAATTTAGGAGGGCACCCTATCATCCTTGGTAGACCATGGTTAGCGACTACTGATGCATTCATAGGTTGTCGATCGGGCAACATGATCATTTCAAGAGGGACTGAAAGAAAACAACTCACCCTCTATCCATCGGCACAATCACCAGCAGTAACACACAATTTGTGGCTTGATGATAAATTCAATGATAAAGAAGAAGTACAATCTGTTTTTAGCATTGACCAAATCTATGATTTCTAGGAACAAAACAATAATGATTTGGTAGAATTATTCCTTTCTCAACCTGATATTTCCGAAAATTTGAGACATGACCAATATCATGCTGCAGATGTACTTTTAGCCCAAAATTTTCAGGAAACATGCACCATTCAATCTTTGCAAGCCACATTTCACGACATCTTTCCAGTTCAATCCATCACCAACACACAGATTCAAGTCATAGAGATTAGTCCAGGGAAAACTCTGAACATAGGAAATCATCTAGACTCATCTCAGCAAGAGAAATTGATTCAACTCTTGATAAAATACCAGAAAGCCTTTGCTTGGGACTACACCGATATGCATGGGATTCACCCTGACACATGCACTCACCATATTTACACGGATAGTACTATCAAACCAATGAGGCAACCACAACGAAGGATGAACCCCATGCCCCAAGATATTATCAGAGAAGAATTGCAAAAACTACTGAGAGTTAATTTTATATATCCTATTTCTGACAGTGAGTGGGTATCCCCATTGGTTATAGTGCCCAAGAAAAATGGTAAGTGGCGCATTTGTGTTGATTACAGATAAATGAACAAAGCCACGCTCAAAGATTATTTTCCACTACCATTTATTGACCAAGTGTTAGAAACCCTAGCTGGGAAATCATCATTTTCTTTTCTTGATGGTTTCAGTGGCTACAACCAGATCAGGATAGCCTCAGAAGACCAGGGAAAAACCACATTCACCTATCCTTGGGGCACTTATGCTTACAATGTTTTTCCATTTTGACTTTGCAATGCTCCAGCTACATTTCAGAGAGTTGTATTAGCTATTTTCGCTGATTTAGTTCATGATTGTGTTGAAGTTTACATGGATGATTTTTCAGTATACGGCAATTCATTCGAACATGCATTAGAGAACCTTGAGAGAGTTTTGAAAAGATGCATTGAAGCTAATCTATCCCTCAGAAATGAGAAGTGCTTTATGATGTTAAATGAAGGGATAGTGTTAGGCCACTATATTTCTTCTCAAGGCATCAAAGTTGACCCAGCAAAGATCCAGATCATTGTTGATTTGCCAATTCCACAAAATCAAAGAGAGGTAAGACGTTTCCTTGGGTATGTAAGCTATTACAGAAGGTTTATTGAACATTTTAGTAAAATAGCTTTACCTTTGTTTAAAATTCTAACAAAATATGTACTTTTCAATTGGAATGAGAACTGCCAACAAGCATTCGAACTACTCAAAAAGAAGTTATCAACCGCACCAGTCTTGAGAGGGCCTAATTGGAGCCTACCATTTCATATCTTTACAGATGCATCTAACACTGCAGTGGGTGCATCATTAGGCCAAAAAAAGGAATCTTGTACTTGTGCCATTTATTTCATTAGCAAAAATCTAACACCTGCAGAGTCAAACTACATAGTCATAGAGAAGGAAACACTTGCTATCATATATGTTGTGAATAAATTCCGACATTACATAACTGGTTATGAAGTCTT
>APFE030605937.1:429237-463005 GCA_000404065.3 Pinus taeda
AAAAAATATAATAATGGTTTAGATGTGAAAACCAGCCTCTGGCACACTCTAACCCCGAATTCTTACTTGAAAACCAATTCGTTGGCGGGTAAGAATTCTCTTTCTTTTGTTCACTGTTTGATTTCTCAACTGAATAATGACTTGAGGACAAGTCAAAACTTTTGTGGGGGAGAGAAGCATCAGCATTTTGTTCTTTTATCTCTCCATTGTAAATTCTTAAAGATTTCTTATCTCATCTCCTCACTGTAAATTTCCAAAGCAGTTTGTTCCAGCATTCCAGATTTCAATAAATAAGTTGTTTTGTCATTGTTTTATCTCAGAGGGACCTGGTTATAAACATTATGCAGGGGGACCTGTTCTGTCCAGAAGACCATGCTATCAGCACCAGCAGTAATGGGACCTGTTTAGACACATAAAAGGGACCTGTTAAAAGACTGTTATTTTATGGTTACTTCAACAGAGCTTCAGCAAGTTTCTACAAGGATCCACAGGTTGCTGGGCACCAAGACTCCATCAAATACCCAAGCTCAAAGTACCTGTACACATATAAGGAGCTGCATGAACATCTTCAAGATTTCAGAGGGACCTGTTGCATTCAAATCTATCTCAGGGGACCTATTATGAACAGCAAAGAATATTCAAAAGAGACTAGTCCTACTCAGCATGCCAATGCAACAACAGCCAAACAAAAAGTGTAATATGTTCCTTGTTCTTAACATTTAATTTCTTAGATTAATTTTTAATGTTAATTTTAATGACTGTGACTGTTATGATCAATTTCAAGGGCACTACATTTTCCATCATCCCTTATCTCACTGATTCTTTCCTACCTCAACCTATTTCGTACCTCTAAAATCCATTACCCCTTCATATCAACCTTGTTATGCCAAACGCATCCTACAGCCGTACCAACATCTTCCATTTGGCATAGTACCAACAGGACACGTGGTGGATTGTATTTTTATAAAATTAAGGTAAGAAACAGGTGTTAAAGAGGCCTATTCATTGTATTCCATATGGCCGAATGATGATTCCACCACCCGACGCAGCTAAATGATTCATAGGACTCCCTAAAATCATACCTCAGTATTGCATATACGCTCCCAGCGCTCCTATGATGGCATTTATACAAGCGGTACAACCATTCCCCTGTTTCCAAGGATGAATGCGCTATGAAGTAAAGGTAGTTGGTTAATTTACTATCATTTTCAGATTGTTCACGCTGGCATTTAACTCCCGTGACTTCCACAGTAAGGATTGAAAGCAGTGAGCGCCATTCGGTTTCGACTCCCACCAAATTCACAAGACAGTCGACCGAGCATCATACGGTCTATTAAGGGAGCGACGCCATCAGGTAATAAATTAAAATTTCTTTGTTAAAATTGCAAAACATAAACAGGGAAGAGTTAGAGCACGACCCTCTGCCAAAATGACCAATAGGGTCGAGCCGAGCATGTTCAATAGTTCTCAATACCATGAAGATTGCATTTCGATTCTCAGAGAGATATAGTGGTTGCCCTTTTTAGAGAAATTTCATGGAAGCAATGAAGAGGTTACCAAGCAATTCGCTTTCACATTCAATGGAGAGAAATCCCTAATAGGTAACTTCTCATTCAGGGTTTCAGAAGACACCATCGCCCAGTCAATAGGGATCAGCCCAGAAGGGGAAAAGTATTTTAAGACCAAGCAATTTAAAGAGAAATCGTGGACTCAATTTATGTCTAGATCCCGAGTCTCATCAGTTAATTGGAAGAAAGGCATCCCAAGGAGTTGGTTGGTGCATCCTTGGGATGAGATGGTCTACATTCTCCAAAAATTCGTAACCTACGAAGGCCGTTACAGTATTGTTTATCTATACCATATCAAGTTACTGCTACACTTGAAAAGGCAATGTGTTATCAGTCTACCATATTTTCTATTGCAAAGCCTAACCAAGATGTCGAAGACCATCCAAAACCAGAAGGGAAATGAAGACAAGAGCCTATATCACTTTGGCTTAATTAAAATTCTTATTGAGCATGAATTGCAAAGAAGAGGGAAAATGTGGAAGGAGTTTTTAGCTGCTAACCAAATTAAAGATGAGGAAAACAAAGAAGAATCACAGGAGAACTCAGGATTCATGAAGGACATCGATGAAGAGATCCCAGCATCCAAAGCAAACAAGGTACCTCCACCTGTGAGAAGCATAAGGACTAGGCAAATGAGAAAAGAAGATGCTAAGAAGGAAGAGCAAGATAAAATTTTCACCACTTATTCAAGAAGAACAAGGAGAGCACCAAAATCCCAGTTACAAGAAGACCAGCTTGAATCCAATGCACCTATACCAATGGATATTCAGAGCAGTGACCATTCGCCACCAGGACCAGGAGCTGATATAGAGGTTGAAAGCCACTCACTACTAGGACCAGGAGCTGATATAAAGGTTGAAAGCAATAAAAAACAAGAAAAAGGTTCACCACCTCCCAATAAGAAACAGAAGAAACTGGAGAAACAAATCGAGAAATTAAAGGAAGAACTCATGGAGGCTAATATGCTGGAAAAAGTTATCAAGAAAGAAAATGAAATGCTCCGAGTGCAGAGTAAAGAGACTCAAAAGAATAATGAAAAGTTAAGGGAGAGAATCAATGAACTAGAAGCTGAGCAAACAGATATTTGTAAGTGGGCCACTAAGTGGTACAATCAGAAGAAGACCCTCAAAGAAAAATACAAAAGATTAAAGCAGGAGCTCATGGTCAGAAAAATCCAGGTGAAAAAAGAATGTGGACACATTCTAAAGCAGCAGAGGGTACAGCAGGGACAGAGTTCAAAAGAACACTTCGGTTAGCATGGGACATGCAATCATTTAAGTCGGGAGAATTGTTTGTACCATCCCATACCTCTTTTTCCTCCTAAAACATGTCATTTTCCTACCTCTTTTCATCATATATCTCTCAGATCCCTTGAAAATTGATTAGTTAATAGTCCTATAGTTATTAAATTGCATTGAAATTGATTTAGGAGTTTTATGTTAACGAATTAGGAATTTTTGGCAAAATGGCTACAGGAAGTTCCAACATCCTATAATTGGTTTGTTGTTTGACATGTGGCATGACAGCTAGGCTAGAGTGAAGGGTAGGGATGAAAAGCAGAACGTCCAAGCATGGACGAATACCTATCCCACAGCAGAATCAACCCTCCTACATGCGCGGTCAACGAAGGTCAAAATATAGCATGTTGGCGACAAAGACAGAAACAACAAGCATTCTAAATTGATTTAGTTTTGTTTCCTTTTTGAAATCAGTTTAGGATAGAAACATTTTCAAAAATCACGACACGGTAAAAGCGGCAACAACCACATCATGAATGTACATTTGTTTTCGAAATGTGAGGGTTGTAAGACCGTATGTAAACACAGTTCTGAGTCAGTTGTTTTATCATTATCGTTGTTTCATTTTGGAAAACAGAGTTTTGAATTTAATATCAAGGACATCGTTGCAGTCACGATCTCTTGCGTTGATTTGATAATTGTGTGATAACAGTCCAGTATACCTCTGGAACGTGGACGGGCCTTGCGTTAATGTGGTATACTGTTATTTTCTTTCATTTGCAACTTACGGTATTAAATATGCGCAGTGATTAGAATTGGTTTATGTTTATGATATGCGTATGATTTATGTTTATGATCGTGCTTGAATAGATCATCACTGAGATCGTGAGTCGTATTCCGTAAGGGATTCGATCCCTTGTTGTCTTGTAAAGCAATGTCATGAACTCTTATGCTTACGATTTCCATATATTTTTATCTTGTATGAATGTTAATGAATGTTGAGTATTTGCTGAACAGGGGTTTTATGCATGGTGTCTCTATAAGGGGATTAAAATCTTGGTTTACAGTGATACACATCATTTTAGTTTGATAAATGAATTGAATCTTGGTTTACAGTGATACACAGCGTATTGAATGACAGTGTTGTAACTAGGTAGATTAGACTTAGCTAATAATATTTTATGTCTATATACTTTAGACGCATGCCTCTAAGTCTACGCACCCTGGTCGATAATAAATATAGCCTAGTCTAGCACTCTAGATAGGACACTACAAAGAGATAAGAGAACTAAAGGAAAAACTCAAAGGAAATATGTCTTTGGTTCAGGTCATACAAATCATATGGAATTATATAATTCGTCAGATGCAAATTGTGTGGGAGCACACGAATGTCAATGCAAAAGAGAAATTTATAACTAGAAATTTTTAAATGATTATTCTCACCAACAAATTTCAAGCGTAGGAAGGTGCACAATTAGCAAAATAAAATCATAGACTTTTTGAATGTTAAATCCTCCCAGGAACTAAGAGTTATGGATATTTCAAATAGGGAAATTGTGGTGATAGAAATAAGTAAAATGGTTTAGAGAAACATGTACAAGAAGTAGGCATAAATAAGAATAGAAGAAGTCAAGGATTCAGTTGCATATTTTAATTCTACATTTGAAAAAAGGATCATAACATGACTTCCAAATTGTTGGGATCAACAAGGAAACTTTATTTCAAGTGTGTAGTATAAAACACTATTGGTTGGATTTAAAAGAAAAATCCACTCATCACATGAGAAGGCTACAGTTTTGAAGGGTTCAACCATAGTAAACTACCTCCAGAGAGATTTTCAACTACTCTAGCAAATCAAGACCTTACTTATAGATAAGCCAAACTATACCAAGTTAACCAATCTCAAGATGGCTTATAGCAGGATGCTCCAGTGTCTAGTCCCTGATTTAACACTTTGGAAAAAGTGCCTAAGTCTTCTCATTCCAATAAATATTTGAGTTATTGAGCTTGGATAAACATCAAAAGAAGAAGACATAATAAAGGAACAGGAGCCCTGAAAGTCTAGGTGAATTTATTTAAGAAATTGGGATTATTTTATTTTGTATTATTGTTATAGTTTTTAAGTGTTTTAAAAGCTTGGTAGTTAGGAAGTAGTTAAAGGAGTTAACAATTTTTATAATTATCTCTCAATGTAACTTTTCTTTAAAAATAAGATAAGAGGACCAAGAGAGGGTTCCAAATTTCTCCTAGAGATCATAAGTTGTGTTGTGTAATGTACAAAAGGACTTTATTGGAGAATTAATAAATTTTTCAAGTGATTCTAGATGTGTGTTGGCTATGGCATGTATTTTTATATTTATGTAATTCATTCACTGTGTTTGTTCTTCCATTGAATAATGTGTAATGAAGTTGTTGGTTCTTTTTCATAAACAAATTTACTAATGTTGTGAAATAACAAAGAGTACCTGTAAATTCCCATTTAAAGAAACCTTAAAAGGTGCTCCACATTTTCATTAATTTACTTTCTTTCACTCCATACTTTGAACTAAGATTTTGTGTAAAGGTTTATATCTCAACCCTCTACATTAAATATTTATTCTCAGAATTCTTTCCTGACATACTACAACCTCAGAAAACAATAGTCACAAATATATTGGCCTTCTTGGAGGGTTTGTTATCTCTTCCAACAGTCAAAATTAGATTACACATCAAGAAAATATCTTTGGGAAATGATTTTTAGAGTCATGAAAGAAAATATTTTCATATATTTTGAATAGATGTCCTAGGAACTGGCCTCCTCTTAGCCAGGGGTTGTCCCTAGGGTAACAACATGTTACGTGAATTACAACCATGCATCATGGGAGGATCCTTTAACTCACTTGGACTAACCAAGGATATTTGAACTCGACTTGAAAAGGTTATAGCTTTGTAAATGAATTTCCTTGAAATTTGATTAATAAATTGCATTAGAAAAATTAATTGAGTTTTAGAGACATCATTGTTTTCTTTCATATTTATTTTCACAATGATCCATGTTGATGAGATAAACAAACCATAGGCCTATTGTTTATGGATCATATGTTATCAAAGCAGTTGAATTTTTGGCCTTGAAGGAGATGTAACACCTTGAGGAGAAAATTGACGGGGTAGAAAGCCATTTCATCTTGCTTGTCAAAGCTGAAAGTGGGTAGCCAAAGAGATGTTTCTACCACCCAACACTAAACTAGCATTTGGGGGATCAAGAAAACAAATTGAGAATCACGCATATAGGTTTTCTCTAAAGATGAGAGAAGAAGACTCAATGTCTATCATCATTAAGAGCAACAACAAGTCCATAGAGTTTTGGCATCAAGAAGAATTAGAGATGGAGAAACAAAAACATTAGAGGATTGTCCAAAGATTGAAGAGGTGAAGAGTTGGCCACAAGTTGCCCATGGTTTTGAAGACAATTCTAGAAGTGTTGCAAATGATCCAAATAACTACAAAAGGAGAGTGAGGACATCTGGGAATGAGTGTATCCCATGCATATAATCATTAGAGTATATCATACACAAGTCAACCCTACTATATCTTTGTATAACTCATGTTACCCAACATTGGATACCCCTTTTAGGAAAGATTCTCACTAAAACAGGTCAATTTTATGCCCATACCAATGCTAGAAGTGCATCATTCCACAAATGCAAGGATCGGTCCTTTTATCATGTTGTTTCTAGGTGACATTGTATTTAAGAGTACATTAAAGTGTTTTCTTACATGTTTTTAGTCAGGGAAACTATGTCCCTTAGCACTGATCTTCATACTTGTAGCCCACAAATATTAATCCAATAAAATTATATTTAACTCAAGCAACAATTAAATGAATAAGGCATACCACTATGTCTCAAAACCAATGAATCATTTTCTATAGAGTACATTCGAAACTATCTCAAGAAGATGCTTCTAACCTATGCTAAAATATTTTAAAAGAAATGTCCCAAGTAGTGTTTGAAATCCACTATAGAATTGTAATAGTGTGTTTCCATGTTGATTTTGATGAATAATTATATTAAAAGAACTAATGATGGCATCCTCCTTCATCATTTTTAGTCAATGCATCATCTAAACAATCAATATACTGACATTAGGAATAAACATTGTTTCTTTCACATAATCATTGTTCTTCTTACCATGTGTTTTAGCTTATTTTTTCCTCTTGGATTTGACCATGAACAATAAGTTAGTATGGAAGATTCAATGTAGCATTCTAATAATATATTTGATCTTTATGTTGTTGTTGGGTACTAAGTTGTTACTAAAGAATCAACTTAATCCTCTTAATCCTCTTTACATTAGATTATCAACCTGGATTCATATTTTTATTACAAGGTTGTCGGCACAGTAACTACAGGGATAGTACTTAAATTACTGGGATCTATGTAAGAATAAAATGAAGCAAAAGCTAAGGAGGAACATTCAAAAATCTTCTCTCTGGAAAATACTTGAGCTTATTAAACTAGAGGCAGAAATAAATCGCTGCATAGAAATCATAAAACATCTCAACTATCTTTTTTGGAAATGATAACTATGATAAATGGATTGAGATGCATCTAGCTAAAAGGTATTAAATTCTATAAAACCAAAAATCCTTACTCTACTCTGAAACTTAAGAATAAATTATAATGTGTTTTAAAGAAAATTCTCTCTAATCACTAACTGTTATAATTTCTCGTAAATGTTAACAGTAAAACATGGAAAATGGGAATTCACTCAATTAAAGAGTAAATATGAAGATGCACACAACCGAATGGTAAATCTGAGCATTCACACAACTAAATGGTAAATCTGAGAATTTGAACGACTGAATAGTAAATCTGATCATTCACACAACTGAATAGTAAATCTAAGAATTCACACAACTGAATAGTAAATATGAGAATTCACACAAGGAACAACAAATCATTCAAGTTTAAAGTAATAAAAAATAATGATACAAAGAAGACAACGATCATTCAATGACTGGGCCCACAATCTCTGGAACATAACCATTTGGAGAAAATTCATACGCTGGATTAAAATTGAACCATCTAATCTTTCATTGGTATCAAAGGCGAACTACAAAAAGGTATGTAAAAACCTTAAGACAATTTGTTGTTTAGCCACCTTTTACAGTCAGTGAGAATTATCACAATCATCCTCTATTCTACTGGAGTTTAATTTCATTTATATATTACAACATATTTCTAATGCTGGAATAGTAAAGTTATCCTGAGAATTGGAACTTATTTAAACTATAAAATCTCCATCATTGTTCTGAGATAACAGATTGTATCCTTTCTTTGACTATTCCATGAACATAGGCACGGATCCTTGATTACTGTCTCACAATTAGCCTAATGGTTCTTCCAAAACTTGCTTTATCTTCAACGATTTTAGGGAACAACAATCATTCATCAAATATTTCCAATTCCACGGCCCAACATCAGTCCCCAACTTACCTTTTTGCATGTCCTCATGCAAAGAGATGATTGAAATGTAGGAGTGTTAAAGAGTAGGTTGGGTAAGGTTGTTTTCCATAGTGTTAGAAACCATTCCTATTTTGGACTTCCCTAAATTCTCTAGCCTTATCTTCTCTACAATTTCATACTCAGGTTTGTATTCATCCGGAGGGTACCAAATGATGGGACATTTATACATGCATCTGATCCACTTAAGTCCTTTTTCTAGGACCAAGTGAGTGTATTCACACATTCTTCTTGTTTTTTCTTGAAAAATTTTGTAGTTAAAGGGTTCCCTATTTTTAACCTCATTGGTGGAAATCTTCCACCTCTGTTTAGCAGCCCGGAGGGATTCTACTTTGATTTCTTCAAAATATTCCAATTCAACCTGGAGAACATCATTATGAACATGAGCAAGGATAGAGTCAACACTAGGTTGTTTCATAAACTTTTTATGCTTGTTGAGTGTAAGTAGAGAGCTCATTGGTTCACCCTTGACCCAGAGGTCAAGGCCATTCTCCCTTTGTTTAAATGTAGCATGAAATTTTTACCATCTTATCTGATTCCTGGTGAAAGAAATGAATGGCTAGAATTGTACATCACCAATAAAGGGACTGGAGTTTTCATCCCTCTGGTCCTCTAAGAAGAAATTATGCATATACAACTCACATAAAAATTATTTTACATTATCATCATGTTGCTAAAAAAAATTGATAAAATCAAAAATAGTATTAAATTGAAAAGGTTGACCGAACCGACCAACTTTGACCTTAAGCAATAGATATCGCTCAAGTAAAAACATAGCATAGTTCTTGGCTAGGGACCTACGGGACAAAACATCAAAAAATATGGAGCATAGCTCCTTTGTCTTTTCCAAGGCTTTCTCTTGGCCCTGCACTATTTTTATATTTTTCTTGGCTGCCCTCAGTTTGGCATAAGTCTCATCCTCAATGATGGACAATGCTTTAAACTTTTATAACAATTAATGATGCTCCTTTCGGGAAACCACTTCTCCTTGGTATTGTCTCAGGGTCTCCTATTGTTCCTCTAATATTTTATTCAACACCTTAATGGTATTGTTCCTCTAATATTTTATTCAACACCTTAATGGTAGCATCCATAATCAAAGGGGTGTAAGGAGGTACAGACTCTTTCTGAGTAGTCATGTTAATGAAAACCAACAATTTTGTTTGAATTGTTGCCTCGACTATCATCACATTGAAACCCAAATTAGTCTGTGTTCTTATAGCAATAATAAGGGTTTCCTCTATTTTTGTTTCTATAAAGGCAAAAAAACGCTCAATTTGTGCTTCATTAATTCGAGTTCCTTTCCTTCTCTTATAGTTTCTCTTGTTGTTCCTTAACCAACTTCTGAGTTGCCTCACTTTCCTTTGTAATTTCTGATTTTCTTTCTTCAACAACTCCATTTCATGGCCGATTTTTCTTCTTCTATTTCCAAAACGTTTTTTGGTTTATACAATTGAAGTAGAAGGGATAGAAGAAATATTCTTAGGCCCCTCTATTACAGATTTTTCGGCTATGGAAATGATTACAGGGTTTATAGGGCCCTTATCAAATTGAAGCATGCTAGTAAGGTCATCACTAGTCTTTTGATGCTCACGGGATCGTGGAATTGATCCTTCAGAAGGGGAAACAAGTTCCATAACTATTGCAATAGACTCTCTTGAATGTTCTTGGGGAGAAGGGTTCCCAGGGTCCTCTGACAATTGCAACATAACAGTAGCATTCAAATTGGAAGGGGAAAGAAGAAAATCGAGTGTGAGGGTTCATTCATGCGAAAATTCCAAACAATCAGCATCTTCATTTGGATTGAAAAAGGGTCCCATATTCTCCAGTACTTGGGATATTTCTTCCTCATTAATTTAAGGTGAATTATCTTTATGTGTTTCTTGAACATCAAGAGACTTTTGAGATATATTTTCCTCTATCGGTTGTTCACTAGAATTTGTGGGATTTCATGTTTTAATCAATTTGGTTGACCTTCTACCTTTGGCGGGTAGAGAGATTAGAAGGGATTCTATTCTCTTCTCAGCCCTGGTCATCTTTTGTGAAATTGAATTTTGGTCTTGTTCCTGCATGATCTATTCCCTTACCATCTCAGCTTCTTCATTATTTGTTGGTTGCTTAGATTCCATAATGAGTGTTTCAGTTTGTGATGGAGGTTCATTGTTTCCCACAAATTCATTCCAGATTAAATGGGCTTGGTTTAATTATTTGATGACTATAAACATTATAAGGCAATGGTGACTTACTACCGAATCGTGGTCTTTAGATTTACCAACTCTAATATCAATATCATGCATGAGAGAATTTAAAAAGAAGGGTAAGTTTATAGTTGCCTTCTGCTTAATTATTGCCATCAGCTTCATATGTCAAGGTCTAACTACATCGTATCGACCATCACAGATAATGTACCTTTGTACTACTTCCAATAATTCCTTTCATGGTTCTAGAAAGGAAGCAGGTTGATATCACTTGCTTTTTAGAGCCAACACTTCGTCGGGATTCGTGAATAGAAAGATTGTACTCTACAACCCGATATGTTTATCGATCCATTTTTCACCTTCCATGGAGAGGCCTGTAACTTTAGCAAAGATTGCTTCGTTAACTGGTACCTGCCTACATTTTTTTGTAGTTACTCCATTGTTCAAGTTTTGTAAAAAGTCCAAAGCGACCAAATTGTTGAATCCTTGTAAACAGGAGAAATACTCGATTTAGCCCACCTACTCTAGAATTCTTCATGCCTATTTAGATATTCATATTTGATATGGTTCGCTATAGACTGATCAACCACACTTTTTTGTTGTCTCTCAAAAAGTATTTTGAAGCTACATACATATTTTTAGCCAGCAATTGCAAAGAAATAGCAATATTTAACTATTACCTCAATATAACACATGCAAGCGGAATTACTGAAATGATTAGGTGTCCTTGTCAAATGTGCAGATATATTATCATATGTGTGATCTTTCACCCCCCACCACCCCCCCCCCCCACCCCCCTGATAAAAATTAAGGTCGACCATGAACTTTAGTGATATGGTGAACTAACGGCATGTTAATGATCAAATAAGGCAAGGTCACATGGTGTAGTGATAAGGCATATTAAATGTCAATATATGCTGACGAAATGAGATCTATGTGGAGTTCAAATCATGGAAAAGATTTTAATCATGGGTAAAAGTAATGTGTACCACAGGATTACCTTTAGGGAGAAAGAAAAATATATTTAGCAAAGTATTTTTTAAAAATGCATTCCCGATATCTAAGGATAGATAGTTGTTCTTGCCACCTTAGTGTTGTGAAAAAATTCCATAATGGTTTGGTGATTCCTCATTTATTTATTAAAAAGTTAAGTCAAAATCACAAAGTATTTATATGGTGATTTGAAATATACTTCAATACCACAAGCATAGCATCTACCTCCAACAAACATCCATAGCCTCGATAGGGTTTCCTTTTAACCCCTTAATGTGCTAGAGTCCCATTCTATTAAAAAATCATGACTTTATTTTGCTAAAAAAAATCTCAAAAGACCATTGTTCTGGTGTGGTAACGAGTTACTAACAATGTCATTTACTATATCTTAACAAAGCGAACAATTCGGCTCGTGATAAGACCTCTTGTCCTTTGATTAAAATATCAAAGGCCATTATCCTAACTTGGTTACCATAATAGAAATGCCACTTTATTAAGTCCTATGATAATGGTAGGTTGGCTCGTGATGATACCTCCTATTATTTTGATGAAATCATTTTCTTAGTTTCTTATTTTTATAGGTCTTTTTTTAATCATAATGAAAGATTAGTGAATGGGGTGGCTCATCAACTCCTTAAGAGTTAAGGATGGCATAAAAATAATTGTAACAAATTACCTCTATAAGTTTGTCATTTGCTTCCAACAACTTTACTTTTTAAGGAGGCCACCAGACTATATGGGGAAAAGAAAAAAAAAATCTCCCATGGTGGCAATCAAGGGGATGTATCATGAACAATTCATGTTACTTACAATACCAGGAGTGCAAAACTTTTGTTTTGATAGAGTTTTCAAAATCAAATAAAATATTATGTATAGGGTAATGATTGGGATGATCAAATGTTTGTCACCCTAATAGAGGAAAAAAAAATTCTTCAAAATCACAAAAAGAATCAAGGAAGTAACAGTCAAACAACAGTTTTAAATAAAGGGATAATAGTTGTGTCCAAAGGGAAGAGAAACTACTATAAAAGGTAAAAATAGTGGTGACAAAGGGAAGAAACAACTATGATAAAAAGGAACAGTGGTCTTTGTAAGAGGAAACAACAACTATTATAAAAGGAACAATGATTGTGACTAAGGGAAGAGAAGGGATGGAACAACAAGCTACACTAAAAGGGAATGACAGTTGTGACCAAGGGAACAACAGTGATGGAACAACAAGTTGTGCTAAAAGGGAATGACAATTGTGACCAAGGGAACAATAGTGATGGAACAACAACTGTGACCAGGGGAACATCAATGACGGAACAACAAGTTGTTCTAAAATCAGCAACCCCTTTTTCCCTTAATTTATTATTGTTAGAAAAACTTAGTAAATTTCACAGAAATATATACATTATGTACAATATAAATATACTTTTCAAACATTCAAGTATATGTAGCTGCTGGGTTATGTTCCCAATCAGCTACGATCTAGAAATTGGAATCATTACTTATATGATGGAAAAAAGACTCTCTTGTGAGCAGTTGAAGATATAGGTATAGTCGATGTCCGTTTGTGAGAAAAGAGACATCAAATCCATAAATAGTGGTTAAGGTCACTATACCATTGTCGTAGACTTCAATAATTCCATAAGTTCCTAACTATCTCATCTGAAGTTTTCCTGTAAAATCTTGAAATCTAGATTCATACAATAACGCCCAGTCGTCTTATTGAAACATCTTCTTTTTAATGAGATGATCATGCCACTTGGCCCTTTACTGTTGAATAATCGATGTACGTTGCAAAGACAATAGACGTACCTCGTCCAACTCATTAAATTGTTCTAAGAATTGTTTATGTGCTTTTGTGATGTCCTGTCTAACTTATTTTTCAGTTTTGAGAGTCTTCATCTCGAATTCAATAGGAAAGATGGAATCCTTACCGAAAACAAGGTGGTATGGTGCATGGCAAGTGGTGTTATGCCATGTTGTCTGATAATCCCATAAGGCCTCCGGAAGTTTAGTTTCTAAATTTTGACGATTTGTGAATATCGTTTTGGTCAGAATTGCCTCCAGAACTCTGTTGGTACTTTCTACTTGTTTGTTTGCTTGGGGGTGGTAAGGAGAAGTAACTATGTGCTTGATATGATAGTTTTGCAAGGTGGCAGAGATCTTATGAGTAGTAAATTGTGACCCCCCATCTGTTATTACTTCTCTCGACAGTTTGTATCACATGAAAATTTCAAATAAGAAGCTAATAACTACTTATTTTGTGGCTTTTGGAAGGGCTACTGCTTCCACCCACTTAGTCACGTAATTTTTACAAAATAGGATGTATGCCTTTTGATTCGACGATGAATTGAAGGGACCTAAGAAATTCAATGCCCATCTTTCAAAGGGATCTATTACAAGTTGTAGTTGTAGAGACCTCTCGTCAAATTGAATGGGATGACCCATTCTTTGGTAGTTATCACAGATCCGGACATACTTTTTTGCATATTTAAATATTGTGGGCCAGTAATAGCCCATATTGAGTACTTTATTTCTAGTGCTACAATCAATGAAATACTCACCCCAGGGTTCATGATGAAAGGCCTTGATAATGTCATAAATCTCATCCTCTTTGATGCATCTGCAAATTTGAAAGTCAGATCCCGTGTGGAAGAGATATCAGTCTATCCATGAAAATCATGCACTGTGCTTAACAATAAGTTTCATATCTCGGGGTGACAAATGCGCTGGAAAGTTCCCTGCTACCAGGTAGTTTTCCACATCAGCATACTAGGGTGTCTTGATTGTCATGGAAAACAGGTGTTCATTTAGGAATTGATCATCCACTGATGACAGATAAATTATTTTATTTACTCTGGACAACAAATCGTCACAAGATTTTCTTTCCCTGGACAATATTTTATAGTAATATCGAACTCTTGCAGCAACATAAACCATCAAGCTATTCGGCCATTAGCGATAGGTTTGTTAGCTAAATATCTAATAGCAGAATGATCAGTGTACAGAGAAAATGGATATCATGTTATGTAATGACGAAATTTATTAATAGAATATACAACAACTAAAAATTATTTCTTTGTCACTGTATAATTTAATTATGCTAGTGTAAGATTTTTGTTGATATAGTAGATTGTGTAAGGTTTCTTGTCTTTTTCCTACCCAAGGATGGCTCCTATTGTTGTGTCTAATGCATATGATGAAATATGGAAGGGAAAATTCCAACTTGGTCCTCTTAATAAAGGGGTTGTTGAAACCATCTTTTTAAGATTTGCAAAAGTGACGTCACATTTGTCAGTCCATTCAAACTCAACATTTCTTGTTAAAACATACAATGGTGCAACTATATCTGAATAATGTGTTATAAATCTGCGATAATATCCACAATTGCCAAGGAAACTACATACCTCAGTGGTGTACAACATAAGGATTACCTCAATCGTTGTTGGATCTACTTGAATACCTACAACATGAATGTAATGTCCTAAAGCTACACCTTCAGTCATCATCATATGGATTTTTCATGGCTAAGGCATAATCTGGTGGAAATGCACCGTTCAAGTACTTTTTCCAAATTTTTTAAGGCCTGATCAAATTCATCACCATATGGGGTAAATTTGTCCATATACAACTCAAGTCCTTCATTAATAAAATCAGAAAAGATACTCAAGATCGCCCTCTAGAAAGTGGTTAGAGCATTACACAAACCAAATGGTAAAACTTTATATGCAAATCTTTCCCACGGGTAGGTAAATTTGGTTTTTCCTTGATCTTTAGGAGTGATCTGGATTTGGTTATAACCGCTCAAACCATCTAGGAAGGAAAATAAATTCTTCCCAGTGAGAGTGTCAAGGACTTGGTCTACAAATGGAAGGGGAAAATGGTCTTTCTGAGTAGCCTTGTTCAGTTCTCCATAGTCTACACAAATTCTCCACTTCTCATTTTTCTTAGGGACGACAACTAATGGAGAAACCCACTACCTGTCTGAAATGGGATATATAAAATTGACATCTGGGAGTTTTTGTAATTCTTGTTTTACTATATCCCTGAGATGTGGATTTAATCTTCTTTGGGGCTGTTGAATAGCACATACATCTTTCTCTATATAAATATGATGAGTACATAATTGTAGATCAATGCCCTTCATATCAGAATATTCCCAAGAAAAACCTTGTTTATATTTGCGAAGAATCTAGATTATTTTTTCTCATTGCTGATCATCCAGATTGGCATTAATATTAAGGGTTTTACCAGGTTCAATTTAAATTGGAATGTTATTATGGACAACAGCCATAAGTATATATCATTATGTGGAATTTCTAACAGATCCTCCTGGGCTTCATTATCGAGTATAGATTTTAGCATTTGACATGTTGGATTCCCCACAGTAGAAGGTTTGTTAATGAAGCCATTAACTATATCATCTTTGGTCTGATTTTTAAACTCAAGGGCTTCATCTAAGGTAAGAGGAGAACACAAATTTTCCTCTTGGTATTTGTGCGTGCATGGTTGATAATTTCCAATATGTGGGTTGGGTTTAGCTGGCAGAGATAAGATAAGGTTTTTGATGGTGTTTCCTTTGGTAATTGTCATATTGCTTCTCTGACATCCTATATATGTGTTTGTTGTCGCAAACCATGGCCTTCCTGATATCAAAGGGTGCCCATCTAGTCTATTCCTTAGACTAGTAACCAAAAAGTCTAACGGGTATTTGCAGGAGTCCACATAGACGATAATGTCTTTCAGAGTACCTTCTGGCTTGACTACCGATCTGTCGGATAACTCTAATAAGGTCAAAGTTGGTCTCAAAGCTGTGATACCAAAAATACCACATGTTTCCTGAGTTAAAATATTTATAGCTGCTCCTAAGTCCACCAAGGTATTTGGGAAGTTGCAACCCTAATTTTGGATAATTACTACTAGATTACCAGGGTCATCATACTTGACAAGTATATGTTTTCCTAAGATGAAGTTAGACAATGTCCCTATAATGTGGAATGTTGGTGGATCTTTAGGTTTCCTCCCAAGATTTTTGCCACACAAGTATTTAATCATTTTAGCATAAATTGGAACATCTCGCATAGCATGGAGGAGCAGAATTTTTATACATAAATTATTTAATTTCCCTACAGGATCAAAATTAAGGTGGATGGTCGGTTTAATTATTGTGAGTCTCTTGGAGAATGGGGGAGTAGAAACTCTAATTTTATCAGAACCTTGTTTCTTGGTTGCTCCATTGGTTGGTTTTGTTTTAGAAATAATTATAGTTGGAGGAGTATGTTCTGCTACAGGGTGCTCCCCAATATGAGTTTCATTATCATCCCATTCTTGATTAGCTTTATCACCTTTTGGGAAGATAAATCGTCTAGATATCAATCGTAATTCATTACATTCAAGAGGGTTTATTTCATGATCTAAACTTTAAGAAATTTATAAATATTAAATGGGTCTATTGTTTGGATTGTGATTCAACTGAGCAAGCAATTGTGGGTGTATTGGGGGTTGGAAGTTCAGGGGTAATTGAAATGAGGCTTGCAATGATGGTTTAGATTGGGGTAAAGTCCTGACAGGCGGATTGATTGGTCCTGCAAGGAGCTGCCATTTTTTAGGCCACATTGAGCTTTTTAGCACTCATGGCAAGATGCAATGGAGTCCTGACACTAAAAGTTGCATAGATTTTATGCCAAAGCATGCTCTTGTAAGCATTTTTGTCAAAACTACCCAAGAAGAGATAGAAAGCCAGGGTTTATTATGGCATCACCTTCCCTCGATTCTGGTAGCAGCTAAGGGTGATTCCGTAAGTGGTTTTATGGTTTCCAAAACTCATATGTGGATTTTCCAAGTCATGCAAGGGTACAAAATCGGGACCCACAACGACATCCATACTTTCAATGAGTCCTAAAAACCAAAGTTTGAAACTAATATATGATTTTATGACAAAGAATCAGGATATGATTCTTAATGAAGGCCACTATATATGTATTTTTACTTTACGATTTATCATTATTTAGCAAAAAAAAAATTCTATATTTTTAATAAACAGTTTAAAGCATCAGTTATTAAAACAACTAAATTTGACAGTTAGTTAGTTAGGTTGGGGAGGGAATATTAAATCTAGAAAATGACATTTTGAGGGGTTCAGAAAGACACAGTCGCCCATGGTTGGAAATGTAAATAAAACATTTACTTTGAAATCTGAAGATGAAATTGCAGTTTGATTCTAGCATTGGGAAGTTGTAGTGATTGTTTATCTCTTCAATTTCAACATTCAAATTTATGTATTTTCCTCTCTTGGACAGTGTAAGATGTAGTTGGTGCTTTTCTTTCATTTTCATGAACTTACTAAATTGTTCTCATTAAAATTAATCTTGAAGCCATTAATGAAGCGCTCCACATCCAGGATTTTCATTTATATTTTCTCATTCTTACAGTATTCTATCTACAGAGTTAAAGAAAGATTCTTAATTACCTATGCCAAAACTCTATCTCTTCCATTTTCTGCTTTACACCTCCACCCTACAACTCTCATAGCCTCTTTGGCCATTCTGCTTTGGAAAGGTAGGGTTTCATAACTAGAAGCTTTGCTTGCAAGCCCTCATGTCTTGTCCTTCCTTCCATTGGTTTCAAAAAAAAAAATCTGAAGATTTCTCAGGCATGAGTACCCCATAACCACGAACTATCTCCTGAGAGATACAACATCTTTTGGCGTTGTTTTCAGGGAATGAAGACACAAAGTTATTTTCCCCTAGGTATTAAACATCTATTTCTTGATGGTGAACAAGATTTAGATACCAAATTCGGTTGTTTATTATTCACTTGGCGACTCCACTAGTGAAAAATTTTGCTGGAGAAGAAATCGTGCTAGCAAGAAATGAGGAAGCACCAGGGAAAAGTCAAGTATCAAACTTTGAGGTTTTTAAAGAATCTCTATGTTTTCTTATGAACTCTATTATATGCTTCCCCTCCACATTACAAAGGTTATTTCTTGCCTCTTATTCTCAAAAGATTATAAGACTCATCAAGCACATTCTTTGTTGGAAAAATAAGACTTCTCTTCTTCCTTTATCATTGATCTTGTGACATCTTTATCCCTTGAATCTAACAAGGGAAATGATTGTTGCATTAGAGTTCTTGAAGACAATCACCCACAATCTGAATATAAAGAAGATGATTCATCATCTTTGGCAGCCACCACTTTGCCTCACAATCAACCCTCTATTTTTCAGCTCAAAACCAGGGAAATATTTAAATCCCTGAAGCTACCCACATTTCTTCATCGGTATCCTTCCAAAGGCTTCAATTTTTTGCCAAATTCTCTGGAGAGAATGATGATGTTATTGTTGAACATGTCTTAAACTTTGACTATTTCTTGGAAAAATTTCAAATTATTTATGAAGATGTGGATTTGAGGTTGTTTTGTCATTTGTTAAAGCAAGAAGCGCAACAGTGGTTCCATCATTTAGGAGAAAGTTCAATTAATTCATGGCAAGGTTTTCAAAATATATTTCTTAGATATTGGGGCAAGCACAAGTCATATGAAAAGCACCTTTTGGATTTATATACTATCCAAAGGTAGAGCCATGAATTAGTCATTGAGTTTAATAGGAGGTTTCAAAATATTTATTTCAGTATGCTAAATTTTAACCCATGAAGTTGTTGCCATGGTGCACTATTCGAAGGCTTATCATATTGACTTTAGTTTTTATCTCAAGGAGAGAAAGCCTTGCACTTTGGAGCTTATGTTTCTTTATGCATGGGAAATCGAAGATAATTTATGGGTGTGTGGAAATCTTTGTTATCATATTTAAAGAAAAAATATTGTTGAAGACAAGAGGGTCTATCAAGAAACCAATGGAAATTCTCTACAAGAAAATGTAGCTTTAGAGGTAAGGAAGGGTTTTAAAAAGTGGGCAGAGGATTTCCATATTGTTGAATGGAAAGAATTCAAGTATTTTGAGAATTTAAATCAGAAACTCCTTGAAAAAATTGAACAACACTTTGAAGGCTTGGTAGATAATTATAATCATTATGATTTTAGTAATTTTATGAATAAAGGAGAATCCAGCATAGTTCTCAAGTGTTATTACAGGAGGACAAAGATTTTTGTCAAGAGCTAGCATTGCATGAAAAACATCAACATCACGGGGAATAAATTTTGGAAGTTTCTTTTATCCTAAAAGGTTGTCAACAAAAAATGACAATCAAGTTCCTCACTTTCAAACCTTGAAAGTGGAGTTTGTGCAAATGAAATTGCAAATAAAAATTTCCTTTAAAGATCTAGTAGCTGACTAATGACAGTTTTATTTGGTCGGCAACAAATATCATTTCTAAGGGATGAAAATGTGTTGGAGCATTTGACGCCCATGGCGGCTTGACCTAAACATTGTTTTTCTGCGACTTCTGGCTACCATGTCCCTGTGAAGGATCTGAGTCCCCCAAGCAGGATTGGCTCCTCGGTCTTGGCTGGTGTTTCGTGGCTAGCAACACATGCTGTAGTCAAGCCCATTTGGCTTGCTTACCGTGCCTCTCTCCTATATCCTTGCCGTGGGTCTGCACCCCTTAGGTGGGACTAGCTCTTTTGTCTTTGGTTGGTGTTTTTTTACTGTCTGTGCCTATTGTGGTCTACCCTGTTTGGATAGAATTCCCTGCCTCTTTGCTTCGCATTCTTTAGCCCATTTCACAGTTGTGGCCCTGATATTCATCCTTCTCTGTTTGTCAATTTGGTAGTCTTCAGTCATTTCAGCCGTTGGTGGTCATGGGATTCTAGGTAGCATTCCTATTGGCCCCTTTGTGGTGGGAATGTATGCACCTTCTCCCGATGCACCTCTATAGGATGGCACTGCACTTCTGTAGGCTGAAATTGCAATGTTCAATTCTCTTGTTACCTCTGCCCCAAAATTATGCAAGTAGGGGGGCTCTAAGTTTGTGAAGAAAGTTGATGATATCCCCAAGATTGAAATTTGTGTCCCTCAGGCACATTCGTGAGCACTCCAACTAGCTGACAAAGGCATTAATGGGTAGTTCATGGACCTTTGTCAGCCTAAACAATGGGTAGAATACTGTTGATTTTCCCATACAGGCCTGGTAAATGGTTGATTTGGCCAAGGCAGTGCAGCATAAGGTTGGGATTTCCAAGTGGAATTAAAAGATGGTTGTCCCTGCCATGTGGATCCAGAAATATCCTATTGAACATATTGTCTAGAATAAAATGGAAATGGATCGTTCATCATACCTGAAGGATGAGCCTGCCATTATCATCGTTGTGTCATAAGATATGTTGGTTCTAGGTCTTCCTCATCTTCTTTGAACACAACCTTTAATATTGGGACTGATGGATAACGTCCTGTCGAATGATCTTTGGTACAGATAGTGCATGTTTCCACTGTATCCAGTGGGAATTCCCTTCGGTTGTATTTCTTTCGACATCAAGGACAAAAAATGGCTAGAGCTTGTTCTGCCTTAGCTTGTTTCTGCTTGGCCTGTAAGAAATCCAACTATGTATTTAATGTGCCCAAAATATTAGTTTTAAAATCTTCTAAAATATTACCAATCTTCTCTTGAGTTATGCTTCTGCCTAGAGTTTTGCTAGTTCTAGTAAGAGAATCTTGAATTCCATATCTGGTCTGCATACTTCCTCGTGAGCACTTGATACACAATTTAACAATATCATCATATTCTTGTTGGGAAATATCACCTTGCCCCATTAAATTAAGTGTTTCTATGCATTCATCTTTCATATCCTTAATTAAAGCATTTTTTAGCACTTCCTTCGGTATAGTGGTATAATGTGATCTCTGTAAGTTATACTCAATGTACTCTTCTAAGGTTTCACCATCTTTTGTTGTCATTTTAAATATTTCATCTTTTAAGTTCCTAGATCAGCGATAATATTGATATTTAATACGAAATCATTTTTCATTCCATCCCAAGAATCTATAAAACCTCCTCCTAATCCCATAAACCAACATAGAGATACTCCCTTCAGGGTAGAAGGAAACAATTTCAATTTCTACGGATCAGTAGTGTAATTGTACCCTCTACATGGGACATCGAACTCAAACAAGAATGCATCAAAATCTTCAAAAATCATTCCATGAAAAGTCGGGATGTTTTGTAATGGAATGGCTTTCATCGGGGCATTAGCCAATGGATCAACTATGGGATATTCTATGGCTGAGGTCTGCATTTGTGATACCAGGTTCGCCATTTGGTCAAAAATTCGCTAATTACTTTAAGGGATTTCATGCTTAGGAGGTATTATTTGACCAGGGGGTTTTTTGGTTAATGTTTGACCCTTGAGGGGGCCTCGTAATACTTCTTAGGTAAGGAATTTCAAGTGCTTTTCCTACAACAGGGGTTGCAAGGTGTCCAGGTTCGGCCATTTGCAGATCCATTTCAATAGATCGTGGCTCTTCCCTGCTCGTTTATCCCTTCCCTTCTTTTAAATTACAATACTTCCCATCATCTATTAGAAGGATAGAGGTGTTTAATAGGCGTATCTTGGAAACTTTCTTCAAATCCTTTAGTTTTATCGTGAATCCCAGCCTGAGATGTAGTTGATGATTCTATTACTTAAGGGGCAATAGAAGAGCCATTCCTAGATATTTTTCAGGGACCTATTGAGATTTCTTTTATAAAGGTCGATCTTCCAAGGCCAACCTGACCTTGGGTTTTTGTGGCTTTCTTTTTATAGCTACATGTTTCCTATTCTTCTTCTTAGTCATACACACCTACATAAATTAAATGCTTTAACTAAGTGTGGGCGCTGGCACAAGCCTTTTACTTAGTGCATGTGTAGGTTCTTACCTTCAGTCTTCATTACCCGACCCTTTAAAAATACATTCTATCACTTCTTGGACAACCTCCCCTGCAACAATGCCAAAATGTTGGGTACTAAGTTGTTCCTAAAGAATGGTCTTAATCCTCTGTACATTAGACTATAAACCTCGGATTCCTCTTTTTATTACAAGGTTGTGAGCAGAGTCAGTGCATGGAGAGTACTTAAATTACTAGGATCTATGCAAGAATAACATGAAGCAAAATTTAAGGAGGAAAATTAAAAAATATTCTCTCAAAAAAATACTTGATCTTATCAAACTAGAGACAGGAATAAATCTTTGTGAAAAAATCATAAAATAGCTCAATTATCTTTTTGGGAAATGATAACTATGATAAAAGAATTGAGATGCATCTACCTAAAAGGTATTAAATTCTATAAAACCAACAATCCTTACTCGACTGGGAAACTTAAAAATAAAGTATAATGCTTCTTAAAAGAAATTTTCTCTAATCACTAACTGCTATAATTGCTTGTAAATGTTAACCGTCAAAACATGGAAAATGGGAATTCATTCAATTAAAGAGTAAATCTGAAGATTCACACCACTAAATAGTAAATATGTTCATTCACACAACTAAATGGTAAATCTGAGAATTCAAATGAATGAATAGTAAATCTGAGCATTCACAAAACTAAATAGTAAATCTGAGAATTCATGCAACTAAATAGTAAATTTGAGAATTCACACAAGGAACAACAAATCATTCAAGCTGAAAGTAATAAAAAATAATGATACAAAGAAGATAATGATTGTTCCAGGACTGGACCTGCTATCTATGGAAGTTAACCATCTGTGGAAAATTCAATACGTTGGATTAAAACTGAACCATCTAAGCTTTCATTGATATCAAAGGCGAACTACAAAAAAGTCTGTAAAAACCTTAAGACAATCTGTTGTTTAGTCACCTTTTACAGTCAATGAGAATTATCATAATCATCCTCTCTTTTACTGGAGTTATTTTGCATTTATATATTACAACATATTTCTAATGTTGGAATAGTAAGGTTATCCTAAGAATCAGAAGATTCTCGAGATTGCTTATTTAAACTATATAATCTCCATCATATTTCTGAGATAACATATTGTATCATTTCTTTGACTATTCCATGCACATAGGCACAAATCCTTGATCAGTATGTCATGATTAGCCCAACGATTCTTCCACAACTTGGTTTCTCCTCAGTGGTTTTAGGGAAAAATAATCGTCCATCAAATATTTCCAATTCCACGGCCCAACAGTTGTAGTGGAAGAGTTGCATGGCTACAGTTCACATGAAATAAAGAAACTGTTGGAAGATTCTCATATTCTAACATTGTGCTTGATTACTCAGAAAGGCTCTTTGATAAAGATTGATATGGAAAGGGTTGCTTGGTAGCATCTTTTATTTGTTCTTGTATCTTTAAATGGTGTTGAGTTACGCTCCAATACTTGTTATGCGTTGTTCGATTTTTGCGTATTCTCAGTGATTAGTGCCCCAAGATGGCACACTTGAGTTGAGACTTATGGAGAAGATTGTTGATTTGGTTTTCTTTATGCTTGTGGTACTTGCACATTCGAAGCAGGATAGTTGCATTCGGACCTTCTTGACGCTTTATCTTTTAGCATATTTTGTGTCTCCTGAATCTAAAACTTTTGTCCAGCGGTGTGAAGCTTCATTAGAATAACGCCATTCCCTTTGTTTACAAAAGTCATTTGGGGACGACTTTTACAAAACAAGGAACTCTGCGAAAATGGTGATGTTGGTCAAGGTATTGTTGGTGCAGGGCAATTGATAAGGAAAAATGTTGAGAATGTAGTTGCTCATTTGGAAATCCAAGATGCACGTCTTGAAGCACATGTCAAACAAATTTTTGATGGTGTTGATGATGCAAATGACGCAGAAGATATGTCGTTTGATGAACCAAGGGATGCAAGGGCCTATATTTCATTTGTTTGAAAATTCCATTATGGTTTTGGCCAGCAATGTAATTTTTCTCAATGTCGTGATTTTTTTTCCTTTCACCTAAGGGCTAATAATCCTTTTCATACTCTCTCGACTTGTCGTAACAGGTACTAGTACAATACTTACAGCAGACATTTCTCCCTTGTATTCAACATTGGATTTAGCTAGTATGACAGTGCAAAATACATTGAACTGTGTTGCAAGTTTATCAACAGAAACTCAAACAGACTTCGTATTCAGTCAGGCTAGAGAAGCACATGCAAAGGAGCTGAAGATCAGGCAGGATGAACTTGACAAAGCAAAGGTTGAGCTTGATATTAATCCAAATCTAATTCCAAATTTAATTGAAGTGTCATAAATAGTTCCTATGAAAGAGGAGAAACCAAAGGATCCCATACCTGATGTTGAGTGATAGGACATGCTCCTTTTACCCTCTGGTAGCTACACTTATGTCACGGAAGGTGATTTAAAAGTGAAAATGGAAAAAATTACTATCTATGTGGAGCACCCTCAGCCGATTGAACCTCTAATTGAACTTCTTCCACCCCCACCGCAACCTTTAAAGCTGACCAAAAAGGAGCAGAAGAAATTGCGTACATAGTGGCGCCTTGTAAAGGAAAAATATGAACAGGAGAAACACCATGGCACACATAGGTTGGGTTGTGTGATAAAGATGAACTACATGGTTTTTAAATATACTGAAGGGTTGTGATGGGTTATGCGTTATTACTACCAAGGCGTATGTTCGTGGAAATGGTTTTATCCATATCACTATGCTTCGTTTGCATCTAATCTGAGTATTCATTTAGTTTCTTTTGTTTGGGTTGATACGAAAGAATTAACAGATAGAGGAAAACAGAACATACTGTGGGAATTGCATAAGCGTGGCGTAGGCAGGCATGAAGGGCAATGAAGACGCTGAAGGATGATCATAAATGAAATAACATCGCCGATTGAACTGAATCATAAGGGATATGAATAAGAAGAAAATTGGGTCGCTGGGAGGTGATGCCCAAGAAACAAAATGCCATAGAAGGGGTGTGTGTGTCTTCATTGTAAGAACTTAAGGCTCAGCTCTACAAAACCCAAGAGGAAGCCAAGCGCAGCAAGGAAGTTTCCCCTGACATTGATTTACACTGCGCAAGGAAGAGGAATAATGTCCCTCATGATATCTTCTCCATCAAGAACTTCGGCGTTGAAGATCGAGGTCACAGGGATCAACTTCAATTAAAAGCCGAGAATTATGGATCAATTAGCTATGCGGCATTGGAGAAGAAAGAAAAAATCTATGCAAAACTTGTGTGTGGAGAACTTCATTCTATATGATGAAGAAAATGAGAAATATTGTGTGGATTTCCTTGGGAGGGTACTTTAGAAGATAAGCTTGAAAGATTGGAAGCGAACAGTAAATTATGTTGAAATATTAATTTCCAACTGTCCGCATTAATTCTGAAAACTATTTCAGAAAACGACAAATAATTTCGCACCGCTTTTGGTAAAAGGTTGTTTTTGTCAGAGGGCCTCCGAACACCATAACGTCCAGTGTACGGACACAAAACCACCTACTCCCCGGAAGCTAAAGTTCGATTGTTTTGTGAGAGGTTGGAGTGCGAATTGCGTCCGATCAGGTTAACGGACAATCATCTTCAACAACCTATCAGAAAGTTAATTTTACTTTTACCGCACGTTTTATTTAATGCATTAAATGAATGTGTCATTGTCTTAGATAAAGTCTTTAATGTTTACATACGGCATGTATTTTTTTTTGGTTAACCCATATAGTATTGGTTGTATGTTTGTTGACTTTGTATTTAACATTGCACAAGGGAGAAGAAGGTCACGGCAGTGTAAAAATTGAAAAGACCTAATGAAATCTGGATTCCTTCATACAGGTGCATGTATTGGTTTGTTGAAACGAATGAGATGCCAATGTATTTTTTTATTTTGAATATGAAAGGTGAAATCCCGAGCATTTCTAATGTAATGAAAAATTTCACACAGTGGTGAATGTGAAAATTTTTTTATTTTACACCAGTAAACTTATGTAAGAAATTTTTACACCATATGTAAGAATTTCATTTTACAGTGGTAAATGAGTAAATGTAAAAGGTCTTTTACAGCACTAAATGTGAATGTAGATTTTACACAGCAGTGTAAAAATCATTTGTAACAGAGGCAGAGTAATTTTGTTTTTGGTGAAAAGGTTTTTTTGGTGAATCCATCTCAGTAAGAGGAAGAAATATGTATCGAGTTTTTATTAATGAATATAAAGGTTTTATTGGTGTGAAAAGCCTCTGTGCTCAAGTTTTTATTAATGAATATAAAGGTTTTATTGGTGTGAAAAACCTCTGTCCTCAGAAATTTTATTTAGCTTCCCTGTGAAAAAGATCCTGAGGAGAAAAACAGAGCATTGCTCTGTATTCAGTTTGTTTGTTTGTTTTTGGGATTTTACCAAAAAAATCCCCAACAGTGGTATAAGAGCAGGTTCAGGCTCTTTGAAGGTGTTCAAGAAGCTGAAGGAAGGAGTTTTTGTTGCAGCAACAAATCTTCTCCAGCAAAGTGAAGTCTCAGATAAAAGGATTCAGGCATTCCTCAAAGTTTTTTTTTGTGTTACTGCTGAAAAAAAAAACAGTCAGTATTTCAAATACACAGTCAAGGATTTAGAAGCATAGTTAAAGAATGCAAGGGGTGGCCAGCACCAGCACCAGCATGGGGATGTTTAACCCTCAATTCCCACAGTTCAATGGGAAAAACTATGACTATTGGGCTATAACCATGAAAGCCCTGTTTGCCTGTCAAGATTTATGGGAATTAGTTCAAGATGGCTTTGATGAACCAGCAGATGAAAATGAGTTTAATAGATTAACTCAGGCAGAGAAAGATCTATTAAAGAGTAATAGGAAGAAGGATTCAAAAGCCCTTGTATTTTTATATCAAGCAGTGGACCAGAGTGTGTTTCCAAGGATAGCAGCAGCTAAGACATCCAAAGAAGCATGGCAAACTCTCAAGACAGCCTATCAAGGCATGGAGGAAGTGAAGACAGCAAAACTACAGTTGCTGAGGAGAGATTTTGAGAATCTGAACATGAAAGAGTCAGACAATATTGATTCATTCTTCACTCACATGATTGGATTGGTCACCCAGATGAGGACTCATGGAGAAGTTCTTGAAGAAAGGAGGATTGTGGAGAAACTATTGAGGGTCCTACCCTCAAAGTTTGATGTGATTGTCACCAGCATAGAAGAGACAAAGGATCTCTCAAACTTTTCAGTTGATGAACTCCATGCATCACTGATAACACATGAGCAGAGGTTGAGTAGAAATGAAAACTCATCTCTAGAGCAAGCCCTTAAGACCCAGATGTCCCTTGGAAGAGGAAGAGGTCAAGACAAGGGAAACAAGAGAGGAAGAGATAGAAGCCAAAACAGAGGTGGAAAAAACAGTCCAGCGAATGCTCAAGGAAGAGGTAGCAATCCAAATCAGAACCAAGGCCAAGGCAGTAGTCAACAAAGTGGACAACATCATGCTCAGGGACAAAGGTATGAAAAATCCAATGTCCAATGTTATTATTGTAAAAAATATGGGCATTATGCAAATGAATGTAGGAAGAAGCAACATGATATGAATAATAGATCTAGTGAAAATTTCACTAGAGAAAATATCAGTCAAGATAATTTGTTATTAGCTTGTAATATGGCTGAAACAAAGAGTGATGATATATGGTTTTTAGACTCTAGTTGCAGTAACCATATGACAGGAAACATAGCCCTATTTTCTAAGTTAGATCAGAGTGTGAAGTCACAAGTCACACTTGGGACTGATAGTAAAGTTTTTGTTATGGGAAAAGGTGAAGTAAAAATCTTTACAAAGAAAGGTGAAAATAAAACCATGGCAGATGTCTATTATGTTGCTGGAATGAAATGTAACCTCTTAAGTATTGGACAGCTTGTTCAAAAGGGTTACAATGTCTTCTTTGTGAATGATGTATGCACCATCATGGATAGAAAACCCAGCAAACGATGTATTTCTAAAGTGAAGATGACAAGGAACAGGACGTTCCCTCTCAGGATAAAAGTTGATTTGAAAGATGGAGTTGAAATTGCAACAGTTACACAAGAGGCTTTCCAAAGCGAACCAAAGGATGAAAATTGGTTGTGGCACTTGAGATTTGGACATCTCAACTTTAGAGGTCTTAACTTGTTGAATAGAAAAGGAATGGTAAGAGGACCACCATTGATATAGAAACCAGACAGCCTTTGTGAAGGTTGTATCTTGGGGAAACAACACAGAGAAAGTTTTCCATCAGGGAAAAGCATAAGGGCAAAACCACCCTTAGAGATTTTCCACTCGGATTTATGTGAACTGATTCAAACTCCATCACTTGCAAGTAGGCTCTCTATACTAACATTCATTGATGATTTTACTAGAAAAAATTGGGTTTATTTCATGAAGAACAAAAGTGAAGTGTTTGAAAAATTTCGCAATTTCAAAGCACTTCTAGAAAACCAAAGTGGGCTGCATATCAAATTTCTAAGAACTGATAGAGGAGGTGGGTATATTTCCAAAGAATTTCTATGTTTTTGTAGAGAAAATGGAATTCATAAGCAATTTACCACAAGGTACAATCCACAGCAAAATGGTGTTGCTGAAAGGAATAATAGGACAATCATGGATATGGCGAGGAGCATGTTAAAGGCAAAGCATTTTCCGAATGATTATTGGGATGAAGTTGTACATTGTGCAATGTACATCTTGAATAGATGTCGTACAAAAGCAGTCATGAACAGAGTGTCGAAAGAAGCATGGAGTGGGAGAAAATGCTTCACCCACATGAAAGTTTTTGGATGTGTGGGTTATGCACACGTTCCAGAAAAACTAAGGAAGAAGTTGGACAACAAAAGGGAGAAATGTATTTTCAATGGATACAGTGAGGAATCCAAAGCTTACAGTTTGTATAACCCATCCACCAAGAAGTTTTTTGTGAGTAGAGATGTTCAGTTCATTGAGGAGGAAGCTTGGGATGGAAACATAGAGAAAACAATGAATGTTAAAAGCTTTTTGTCACATGATGAAGATGATGAGGAGATGGCTGAAATACATCCCTAAATAGCAGCGCCAACACAAGGGTAGCAAGAGACATCCTTGAGGAGAAATGAAAGTGCTTCTCCAAGCACATCACAAGGAGGAAATTCAAGTGATTCTTCAAGCACTTGTACACCAAATGAAAGAGGTAAGATTTTCAGAAATTTAAGTGACATTTATGATCAAGAGGCAGCAAATGAAGGTATGAACTCTTTGTTTGCTTTATATTGTCATGTTGATGACCCTATTCATTTCGAAGATGCCATTAAGGATAGGAAATGGATAGAAGCTATGGATGAGGAAATCAATGCCATAGAAAGAAACAAGACATGGGATTTAGTTGAACTACCAAAAGGAAAAGAAGTCATTGGAGTTAAATGGGTTTACAAAACCAAGAGTAATGCTGAAGGCAAAATAGAAAGACACAAGGAAAGACTTGTTGTCAAAGGATATAAGCACCAGTATGGGAGAGACTATGAGGAAACTTTTGCTTCAATTGTAAGAATGGAAACCAAGAGAGTAGTGTTATCCATAGTAGCACAAAACAAGTGGAAATTTTACGAAATGGATGTGAATTCAACATTCCTAAATGGACTGTTAAAGGAGGAGGTTTACATTGAACAGCCTCCAAGCTATGAAAAGAAAGGCGAAGAGCACAAAGTGTGCAGATTAAAGAAAGCTCTTTATGGGCTCAAGCAAGCACTAAGAGTGTGGTGTAGTAGGATAGATTCCTATCTACTGGAATTTTTTTTTGAAAAGTGTGAGGGAGAACCCACCCTCTACATCAAATAAAAGGATGGTAAAATACTAATTGTTGTGTTATATTTTGATGATGTTATTTTCACAGGTAATGATGATTATCTTATTGAAAATTTCAAAACAGCCATGAAAGAAGAATTTGAAATGACTGACATGGGTTTGCGGAGATACTTCTTAGGAATAGAAGTAGATCAAAGTGGAAATGAGATTTTTATCTCACAGGAAAAATATGTTAATGAAGTGTTGAAAAGATTCAATATGCAGGAGAGCAAGGCAACAATCACTCCCACAGTGATGGGATTAAAACTCAACAAAGAGGACAACAACAAACATTTTGTTCCTAGTTTATACAAGAGCATAGTTGGCAGCCTTATGTATTTTACTGCAACTAGGCTGGATATAATGTATGATGTTAGTTTAATTTCCATATTCATGGAGAGACCAAAAGAAGCACATTGGGAGGCAACAAAAAGAATTTTGAGGTATGTTAAAGGTACTAAACGATTTGGCATTTTATATACTACTTCAAAATGTTCATATTTAATTGGGTACACTCATAGTGATTGGGCTGGAAGTGTAGATGATCGGAAAATCACATCCGGTTATGTTTTACACATGGGTTCATGAGCTATTTCATGGGCTTCTAAGAAACAGCCTATTGTAGCGTTGTCTACAGCAGAGGCAAAATATATGGCAGCTACAATAGTAGCATGTCAAGTAGTTTGGGTGAGAAGGACGCTAAGGAGTTTATGCCAAGAGCAAGCACAAGAAACTGTGATTTTTTGTGACAATAGCTTAGCTATTGCATTATCCAAGAATTATGTGTTTTATAAGAGAACGAGAAACATTGACACAAAGTTTCACTACATCAGGGAATTGGTAAATAATGGAGAAATTGTTTTACAACATTACAGGACTTAGGAGCACGTTGCAGACATTCTGACCAAGCCATTGGGCCACAAAAGTTTTGAATTTTTGAGGAAATGTCCGGGTAATGCTGACAACCCAGAAATTGAAATTAAAGGGGAGTGTTGAAATATTAATAATTCCAACTGCGTTCATTTAATTCCAGAAAACTAGCCAGTTTTTTATCGCACTGCTTTTTCACGAAAAATGGTATTCCTTGGAGGGGCTCCGACCACACTCTCCTGCTGACACGTGCCCACAACACTATTCCAAAACGACCCATTCCCGGGACAGTAAAGTTCGATTAAAAGGGCCTCCCGGGGAATTAATGACAGTCGTTCGATCAATGAGCAGCAGATCAATGGTTGAAGTACAACCTCCACTTTATTGCGTGATGTGAAGTTTTTTTTGTTTGACCAGTAGTTTTTTGCCAGTAGAACATTAATGAAATTTAATGTGGTTCGTAGAATATAGGTAAAGGTTGTTAATTTTATTGCTTTTTTTTGTTTCGCTCATGGGAGTTGTATTTTGTTTTTACCGCACAAAGTAAAACATATGGTAATGTTTTTTTTAGTTAGTTATCCATTTGTGAAATGTAAGAAACAAACAACAATGCGACGTAAAAAAAATGCGGGGATTTAGTTTTACAGCAGCTTGAGCACATGGAATATGTAGCAGCATAAAGGAATTTTTTCTTGTTGAATGTAAAATGTGAAGGAGAATGTAAAATGTGAAGGAGAATGTTTTTACTGCACTGAATGTAAAGAAAATATTTACACACAGAGTAGTGTAAAATTTTCAGAAAATACTGAGTAATTTGTTTTGTAGAAGTCTTGGAGAATCCCTTTGTAAGAGGAAGAAATTTGTAACTACAGTGGTTTGATTAATGAAAACAAAGTGTTTATTTTGGTGTGTGAAACTATGTTATCCATCAAACAATTTTATGCTTTCGTGTGCTATGATCGTGTGCCAAAACAGAGTGTTATTCTCTGGGTAAAAAACAGAGCATTTTCTCTGTTCAGTTTTTGTTTGAAATTACCAGAAATTTCCAACACATCACTGAGGGAGTGGCCACACATTTTATGTCTATTGTGTTATTATTACTCTGATTTGCTTCCCATTTTTGTATAAGGTTGCTTGACGCAGGTTACTCAGAGAATCTTTCACGATACCTAATGTACAAAAGAAACAACTATCTCACCTGGCCCATAGTGTAACAGTGAAGCATGACCAAGGTTCAACCTAGAATAGACACACCTCGACAAACAACAAAGTTTTTTATTTTTAAGAATTAGCTATTATTAAATGAAATCAATGAATTCATAATCAACTCGCATTTGGACAAACAAAAAAGTTTTTTATTTTAAAGAATTAGCCATTATTAAATTAAATGAATGAATTCATAATCAACTCACCAAGGGTCATTCAAAATTGGAAAATAGCATTAATAAAAAATAAAGTAAGAAATATAATAAATGGAAAACCATGTGGGGCACTGCATGCAACTCGAGTTGTCTGCATTATGAAGAGCTCATTTAGGAGGGAGTGCCCGAAATCTTTGTTTTCTGTTTATTTTTAACTTCGGCACTTGTTGGGTTTGATAGGCACCCACATTAGCGGGTATAGTGTATTTGGTTAGAGTAGCCGTTCAGATTCCATTGTTGCTCCATTTCGATTCCCTCGAGGTCAAGAGCTCGAGTCTCTGAGTCGATTATTGTATAATATATAGTTGTGGCTCTTGTTCCCAAAGGCCTCACGGTGAACCAAACTACGTGGAAGTACTCAGGGGTGTATGCGATCGAGGTTTAGCGAAGAAATTTTTTCGAAGGGGCTATGGAGTTTAATGTCCATTCCATTTGGGTCCGTGTAAGTCGCCTTGTGTTTTTTCTATGAAGATCTGTCATTTGTTCTATTCTTAGTAGTTAGTTATTCAGTTTTGTCACGAGGAGCAGATATTTAGTGGATGTCGACCATGTCTATTTTGACGGGCTCACGCAACAAGGCAAAGGTTTACAGTAGTTTCAAGTTGGAGTTGGGTGAAATAAAAGAAATAGTGGAGGAAGTGGGCAAGGCCGGTCTGTAGGAAGATGATCACAGTGATGAAAAGATATTGAGACAGTTCTGTGAGTATTTGCATTATGAGACAAATGAAGAAGAGAAGTATGATGCTAAAGTTGGAGAAGATTTTCTCCTCGGACCGCGTCTTCCCCATAAGGAACAACTCAGACTGTTTCTGCCCCTCAAGAAACAGCTCGAGAAAGACCAGGTATAATATTTTTCTTGTCTCCTTTTTTCCCAACATTGTGGCAATGAAAATTGTTCTCAGATTATGGATTTTTATTATTTAATATTTGAAAATTGTTTAGAGTTTGTGGTTTTTTGAATGTTAGGATTTTCGAAAAAAGTTAGTGAATTTTTTTTTAAATATTGTAGGTTTTTGTTTTCAAAATACATCAATAGATTCAATCATCCTTGAAAATTTATAAAATGCTCCAATTATCCCAATTGTAAATTTTAACATTCTAGAAAACCCTTACTGAACTTATGATTACAGTTTGCATCCAAAATTTTTGTTTCATGAGTTCTTTTCTTTAGCATTTGAAATTACAAATAAGTCTTAATCGACGAAAAACTGAGATGATATGACTTGTTAGGAGGATGAGAGCTTGCGAAGATGGAAAGAGCAACTCTTGGGTAGGTGAGTGTGAAAGTCTCGTCTAAGAATTTTATCCAAATTATGTATAT
>APFE030605937.1:485583-511300 GCA_000404065.3 Pinus taeda
TGGGGCTCTACCCAAATATAACTGGAGGATTGAAATGTGGTGACCATTTATTCAAATAAAGCCATTAAGGACCCATAAAATATGGGGGGGATGGCCATAACCCTGTGAACACGTCAATAAGACCCCTTTGTGCTATATTCAATGCTGCTTTGCAAGTTTCTTCCACTACAATACCACCTTGGGGACATTATCCAGTTTTTTCACAAACTTCTGCTGTGATCTGAAGATTGTTGTTTTTCCGGCAACTACTATTAACTTCCTGAATACTTCTACTTCAGAAGGCTAGGAAGGAGGGGCCTCAGAACCACCGTCAAGATCAATTACTGCAAGGAACCACTCTATAGGAAGGGAGTCCAGTTTGTGAAACTTCTGCTGTGATCTGGAGATTGTTGTTTTTCCAGCTACTACTATTGACTTCCTGAATACTTTGACTTCAGGAGGCTAGGAAGGAGGGGCCTCAGAGCCACCGTCAAGATCAATTACGGCAAGGAACCACTCTATAGGAAGGGAGAACGCAGCTAGGGTAGCTGCAGTCCAGCCATGCGCACAATGTTTAAAAATGAAACCGGTTTGAAGTATTTTTTGATTTGTCATTATGTTGTTGATTAGTTGTGTATTAAAAATATTTTTAAATTTAATTAACATAATAAGATTTAATAATTGACATCATTAACATATTTCAAAATATTTTTGAAATTTATAATTAAATTAAATTCAAGGTTTGTTTACGGATTTACATTTTAAGATGTGGTAATAGGGTGGTGGGTATATTTTATCGTATGTGTGTAATAAGCTTTGTGTTGGGATTTGCATTTTAAGATGGGGTAATAGGGTGGTAGTGTGTACTTTATGGTATGTAATAAGGTTTGCGTTGGGATTTACATTTTAAGATGGGGGTAATAATGTGATAGTCTGTACTTTATGGATTTAATATAATGTTTATTTCTTTCCATTAATTATTGGTTTTCTTCTTTCATTATTTGGAAGTGGAGATTTTACTATGTATTATTATAGTTTTGTTTTTATTTTTATTATTTTTGACTTTGGTATTATGGTTCTTTTTAGTGTCTCACTTTTTTGGGTTTGTACTTACCACATAGATATATAGGTGGCCGTTGTGTTGGTTTTGGGTTTATCCTTACTATATATAATGCTTTATATTTTTGTTGCTTGAGGAGTATGTTGAAATTTTTGAGAGATTGATGCATATGGGTTTGTATGTGTTAGTTGATTGGAGCTTTGTTTTTATGTATGTGTTAGTTGATTGAAGCTTTGTTTTTATTGTTGATGCAAAAGTTCTAGGTTAGATTTGCATTTCATGATGTTGTAGTGATGGTATGTATTGTGTTAAGAGTAATGTGTTATATAATGTGTTTTTTTATTAAGTGTGACTAAGGTTTTTATTATCTGTTGTTTTAGTTTTTTTTAGTTTAGTAAAATTTGAGTTTTCATGTTTAATTGTTTTTTTACTATAATGACTTAGGAAAGTTGGTTATTTACTTCATTTTACATATTTCAATGGCATTCTTGGTAATTTTCATTATGATTAATTTTTAGTATATCTCTTTTCAAAGATACAAGAAAATAGTATAATAAGACATATTGAAAGACAATTTATTAAAATTTATGGTTGCCTATTATTTCTATCTTGCGAAGGCATAAATGCACCATTGTTTGGATGCAGTGTTCTAATCAAATCTAGGTTTTGATTGTTATATATGCTTTGCTTATTTGATGTTTGGATATATTGTTCCATTTACCTTTATGAATTTATAGGACTAAAGTATATTTCTAAATAGTTGACAAACTAGTTTACCTCATGAATGTTTTGTTGTTCATTTCCTGTGTCACCTTATGGACACATGTCAATGGAAATATTAACAACTTTTGTTATGATTGAAATTAAATTTGGATGTTACAACATTCATTTTGGTGAGAAAAAGTATATAGTTATTTTGGTTCTTTTATGTAGTGTTTGTAACATAATCATAAATGTATTATAAGATTTTTTGTCATTAGAAAGGACTATTTAGGTTTATTTTTTTAATTTTGGATTGATTGTCAAAATTATGGTTTATATGTTGGCCTTGATGTCAACCAAGATGTTGAATTGGCTACTTGGATGTCAACTTATCACATTAGTTCATCATGGTTCTATCACACTTATGTCACATTATGTCATCATGATTGAATTTAGAATTGATGTGCCTAGCTAGGTTATGGATAGATGATGTTTCTCAATGATTGGAAAAGTGTTGCATGTGTCTTGATGATTTCATAGGATCTGTAAAAGCTTTCAGAGGATCTGGAGCAGTTGCAGGGTGATGGAAAAGGATTTTTTGGGTAGGCACCTGAGAAGACACAAGTGATTGGTTGAACAGCAAATATTGAGGTTGTTGAACTATTATTGAGTCCTTGTTAAGGCTTGACAAGTCCTATAGATGTTGAAGAAGGCATGCTAAAATTTGGAAGAAGTTTGAGTGGAGTTTGATTAAGAATTGGCTGCTTTTAGGACTTGGAGACATGGTGATGCAAGTTACCTATGTAGGAGGAGCATTACTTCTGAGGGTAACACGAGCTTTCCGTCAACAAATCCATTGAAATTTCTTGTGGTATTGACAGGGCAAAGAGGCTATAAAAGGACAAGGAGATAAATCAACTAGTGTGTGCAATTTTTATGAACTTGATTTTCTATGTGTTCTAGAATAGGTAAATGCACCATAGGGTGAATTGATCAATCTACAATCGTAGAAGTTAAAATTTATAGAACACAAGGAGTAGGTATACCAAGAGTTATCCTTTTTATATCTAGTTTTTGATGCGAGAAGTATAAATAAAGTGGCCCAGATATGATTGCTAAATGAGAGATTTGATGTAGAGGTATTATGTAAATGAGTATGAATGTGTGTGTGCATAGAATTGTTGATTGTTGAATGTTTTATAGCTGCTAATAACATGTTTTTACAAAGGATATTCTTTTTATTTCGTATATAATGAATATCATTTTGTGATTTTACATGGAAGAGATCTAGAGGGTTGAATAGAGATTAGGATGAAATTTTATATTCAGAGATGGTTTATGCTACATAATCTATTGTGTTTGAGATACCAATGGTATGACAATTATTTTTTCTCATACCTATGCAGTAAGAGAGTGGATATTGATATGATGAGATTACCTTGAATTAGTTCCTTAATGTGTATGTAGATATCTAAGATAGAGGGTTGGAAATATGAGCACAAATTAGTCATTTTAACAAAGTTTTGAATGAAAGAGGTTGTATGTAGGGTAGAGGATAAAGGTTTATAAATATGATTTGAATAATGTTGTTGTGTGTCTTCTATTGAAGCTAATGAAGTTGCTATTGTTGTTTTTCCTCTAAGATTGATTTCTAAGGTTGAGAATTGTTAGTATTGTTTCAGTTTGGTGCTAATTTGAGATAGGAGTGTTGTGTTGGTTCTTGCATTATGGTGTGACAAAAAATTAGCTTAATGATGATACTAATGTATGATGAATGAATGTCATCTATATTATAAAGAGAAAGGCTTGATAATGTTGTTGGATATTGTCATGCATTGGGATTAAGGAACAATTACGAGGGATCTTGTTATGTCTTATATTCAGAGAGCATTTTGGTATTGTTGAGAGTTGAATGACTTTGTGATGAGTATGATAATGATATATGAGTATTGGATTGTTATTTGTAAGTGTTGTTGAGAAAAGTATCTCGCTTGATATTGACATTGTTGATGAGCAAAGAATTTGGCTTGGTTTTACTTGGTATTCAACAGTGTTGTTGAGAAAATGGACTTGGCTTGGTATTTGACAATATTGATGAGCAATAATTTGGCTTGGTATTGGACAAGTTTTATGAACTTGGTTTTGATGGTCTATCGAGCATATTTTCTGATTAAATATTTATTTTGAAGAGGTTATCATTGATTTAGTTATTTCAAGTTGAGCATATTAATGGTTGATGTAGGTCAGGTTTAAAAATTTGATGAGATGTGGCCTGTAAGTTTTTGATGTGTGGTTGATTCGGGTGGATTTAGTGTGAAATATTATGAAACATTGTCCATAGTGTTATTGAGAGTTGGAGCCTTTAGTGAAGAAGTAGGATCTTCCTTCTAGTAGTAGACAGTAAACTTGGTTGGGGCATAGTAGCTTCCTTCAAGATAGAGTTAGAGAGACAATAGGAGGGGGTGGCCTCCAACAAATAGGATCTTTCCAACTAGTAAGAGTTTGAGTGAGTGCAAGATGTAATGAAATATTTTCTTTATATAAGAAATAAGACAAAGATGATGACAATGTTGGTTTTCTCCCAATTGGGTTTCCACCTAAAAATCTAGTGTCCCTATGTGCTTATGTATTTATGATGTGTTGCATTATCATGATTTACATGTTATTATGTTTAATGTTGCTCATAGTTACTAAATATGATCATATCTCTAACACATTATGTTGCTAATGAAATTTTGGATTAAGTAAATTTGAAAATGAAGGCATAAACTAAGCAAAATTTGATTGAGCATGAAATATTGATTCACCTCTTCTCAATACTTCTAACATTACTGATACATTGTCTATGATAACTTGTCTCATTTTTAAAAATTTGCAATTTATCCCTATTTAATTTGTTCAATTGATGATCGATACTTTGTAATCCAACTTTTTCCTAAATGGTTGTGGTTTTTCATTGGATGCATATAATATTTTATTGAACTAAATTTTGTTCTTAAAATTTTTAGTAGTTGTTTAAGGTGTTGTATACATTTTTGAGGGAACTAGTCAACCTTTTATTTATTTTCCTTTCAATGTTGATTCCAAAAACATTTGGAAATAATTTTTTAGTGAGCTAACAAATATTCCTTTGGTTAAAGATCTACTTATATCTCAACATTGTAAAAAAGAAATTATAATATGCATAGTTTTCCTTATTTAAAAAATGTAATGTTTTTCTCTTATAGTTGTAGATTGTTTACTTTGGTTTTGAATATATTGCAAATTTGAAGGATTAGGTTGTTTTTATGCACAATTAAAACACAATTTACTTTTGTTGAGATCACATTAAGTTTTTTTTGGGAAATATGTTTTGTTTTCATAAGAAATACATTTAAAAAAGATATTGGATTTGTAACTTTATATGATGTGTAATGGGGATGATTCATTGTGTACTCAAATAATTGTTTGTTGAAATTTGTATTTGAGTAATTTTATATCTATCATAGTTGTACTAATATTTCATGTTGATTTTTTTCTATCACTATATATATATTTATAAGATTGTTTTGCATTTTCTATTTTTTTTTCATATTACAAATTTTATTTTAAGTATTTTGATGCATATTTAGAATATTATACTTTTGTCTACATTATATTCCATGCATATATTTCTTAAATGATATGTTTCTATGTAAATTGTAGGCAAATGTATTTGTTTATATTGTTATTTGCCTCCAAAATTAGAACAGTTTAACAAGATAAGCTGAAGGATAATGTACGAAGAACTAAGTTTGATATTGCTCGGTGGTGGTGTCATGAACAAAATTAAGGTATACATGTATATATCCTTGTTATTCATAAATGGAACCAAAGGTAGATTACATATATAATGTTTCTAGATTCAAAAAATCATTTCATATTTGTTATGTAATCAACACCAACAAATTAACCTCATGTTGTAGCAGCTACAAGAACCCTCCAAAACTTTGCATTATTGTTGGGCATGGAATTGCCCCACAGCATGTTTTGGGGCTCAAAGCCCATGTTTTGGCCAAATATTGTTGTAATACTCTATGAATTGCGGGTGTGGAGCGAGAAATGTATGTTGAGTCATAGGGTTGTTCGCCCTAAGTTTTATAATCTAATGTAATGTCATGTGAGCCTACCCATGGTTCGTGGACCATGGGATTGTATAAATAAGAGCGAGGCTCTAAGTTGTAAGGAGAGGAATGCAAGGATTGATGTAATGATCTCGTAGCAGATAGAGAGGAAGTCTAAGTGTCTTAGGTAGGAAGAGGCTTTGCAGCTGAGTGCGTAGAGGCCTAGTAGAGTCCACAGAGGCCTAGTAGAGTCTGCAGTTGAGTGCACAGGGCGAAGTTTAGTTTGTAACCCAAGAAGAAGAATAATAAAGAGAAGTTTGATTCCAAATACCGTGTATCTGTTTTTGTATGATTTTCTATGCATTTATACTGTTTTTTTTATTGTGTGTACTTATATGAATATTGAACACTATTAAGTATAATTGGACTCATATAGATAAGTTAAGTAATCGGATACTATTGGGTTAATAGTAAGGAACTTGAGTAATAACATGGACCATGCCTTGAGCAGGGTTGTGCAAAGGCAGCATAGCAGGCTGTGAGGTACTAATAGATGTGCGTAGTGATGTGCACGCAAGGTCAAATCGTAGACCACCAAAAAACCATCAGACATATCTAGGGTATGGAAACCTGGTTCTAGCACCCTCCCATACTACTTCGGGTGAGACCTGAGTCTATGCTCCACAGTATGTTGCTGAAAGGGTGAGTAGTACTCGGACTTTTTTGGCTAAATCATCTCTAAACTTGGGTCAAGCCCATATAAGCCAACAAATGGTTCCATTGTTGGGACCAGGATCTACATAAGGGATGTTTGATGTCATGTCACTCGAACCCAACAAAGAAATAAATTGAAGGGTTGATGGATAAGAAGATTCACGTGTTCATGGCACACGAAAATAGGAATCCATAAGTATCTAAGGAATAGTGGTTCGAGTGCTACTTATACATGAAAATCCATGAAATTTTCTTTGCATCCTTTCCTTCTGAGGTGTATGAGTGGATCGCGAAGTTAACAGACAGTTAGGGAAGGTCAAGGCTCGACAAACCAATCGTGTGGACTCTAGAATTAGTGCACAGATTAGAAGTGTCAAGAGATAAGATCACGCAAGCTTTAGACCATTGGATCGATTGAATTATAGGAGGATTTATCACTTAGTTTGTGGTAGATACGGCTGTCAGCTACAGTGAGGCAGAGCGACGCTTCCTTAAAGGACCACGAGCTAAGTATATTAAATCTTTGAACACTTGGATTAAGATGCTATTGTGTGAAAAATGGGTTATGCGAATAAATTAGTGTTTGGGAAAATGTTAAGTGGGAATATCTACACAAGAAGAGGTAGTGAAGAATTAGAAACAAGTCCCTTAATTTCACCATTGCAGGAAAGTGAGGAAGAGCTCTCAAAATTTTCTCCGAGAAGCGTGGTTAGTTTGATAAGGCAGCGAATTCTACGCTTACCACCTCCACCTACTCCACCACCCGTCTCACCTCCCTCACCTCCATCTCCACCGACCCTACCTCCTCCACCACCATAGTTTATAATGGCGACTGCAATCAAACTATCGGTATTTAGAGTAGGGAATAGAGATCTGGACCAATTCTAGTTCCTAGTAAGGGCGGTATGGGAAGCCCAAGGAGTCATGGATGACAATATCAAAAAAGCTACGCTAGTTAGCACATTGTATGATCGTGGATTAAAATGGTACATCAATCATTCTAATGACCATCCAAATCCATGAATCACATAAATCCAAACTATGCTAAATAGGGAATTTAGCAAGCCAAAGTCGGAGACACAATCAATTATCGGGTTTAAGGAGATCATGGTGATCCTGGGCAAGGCCCCTCGGGATTTGGACCAAAGACTGAAGAATATGATTCACAAAGCCAACATGACTTTAACGAATGGACAGCACCACACATGGTTTGTAGCATCACTAATGCTGCATTTAAGGACGATGTTGTCACAACAAAAGCTTTCCATTGAGGTCGAAGTTTTGGAGATGGAAATGAGATTGCATGACAACCCTATACAAGACCCTGGTTTGGGAGTCTAGCAAATCCACATGTAACTGCAAAATCTGTGTCTAGAGATTTACAGTTTGAAATAGGATAGGACACCTTGGCGAGAGGCATGCAAGGAGGTATGGTGCATAAAATGCAAAGGCCAGGGGCATGACAAGGACCATTGTCTAGTGTTAGCGAATTACTTGGTAGGAGGAGGGTCGATGTCGTTAAGACATGAGGTACAAGCATGACCAAGCATGGCGCCTACACTATGGTGTGCAATTTATTAGATAGGAGGAAAACACGCTACAGATAATTGTCATCTATTGCAGAAATATACACACACGTCCCAACAATTGTTTTGTAATTTCTGCAGGTTAGTAGGCCATGATGAATGCACCTACAGAAGCTACGAACTAATTATGGATCAAACTCGTGCCTATATGGTGTAGACCAAAATGCGAGCCCTCGACCCAAATACAGTAATGGCGAGCACCAGATTTCAGGGGAACGGACGAGGTCGAGGTGGAATGGGACCAGGAAGGGGTCACAGAAAACTAATTTGTTACAATTGCAGAGGGCCAGGACACTATGCCTACGATTGTACAAACCCGACAAGGATTTCATGTTAGTACTATACTCAATTTGATCATCAGGTAGAAGACTGCCCTACATTGATAGCGAGGTTGCATGAAAAAGGGGTACTCGAGCCTCCACCAACTTAGAATCTTCAAATGATGATGTCTGAGCTACTCAAAGAAGACCCGAATGTAAACATAGTGCTCATGAGTGATATGACCACTGGTGATGATAACGGTAAGCAGTCAGAAGAAAGTGCGTGGGTTCGCAAGGCTCCTACAAAGGAACTTGAATTTGATTTAGAACGTGTGAATGAGACATTTGTGGAAGATACGAGGAGCTTAATGGAGGCCTCCACTTCAGGTAGTAAGGATCAACTAGAACTAGGGATGGATCCTTCAATGCTCACTACCTTTCTGGAGACATGCATGCAACTGCTACATGAAAACAAGGCAATAAAAGGACCACACGAGCTTATGACTAGGTGCACGGGGTCAAGAGAACTACGCATGGTATAGAAACTTGGAAAGCATGCATTGCACATAGGAAGGGAAATGAGGTTGGCTGTGTAAATCGACGAATATGAAATGGATCAGGTAATCCTGGATCTTAGATGAGATGTGAATTTACTGGCAAAACAAACATGGGAATGCATGGGGAGACCCTGTTGGAAATAATATTGAGAGGGGGGATGAATCATTATTATTAATTCAATAGTATTTCATTTCACAATTTGATTCATATACGCTACTTTAGTTAATGAAACTTGCGTATATATGCAACTGTATTTAAGGCAACTCACGTATACCCTACAAACTTATAATTTAGTTAATTCATCATATGTTGATCTTTAATCTGTGCATCAGAACCATATAAACAGTAACTAGGTGCAGTAAAAACAGAGCAGACAATCACACACAAGAACACAAGATATAAGATGGAAACCCAATGTGGGTGAAAACCACCCGCTGCAATCGTCTCTATCTTTTTTTAATAAGAAACTTCTTCTTACAATTTTTCTATATTGGTGTAGTCTTATATGAGTACGCACGCTTCAACCTGTAGAAGGCTACAACCTTCTCTTATTCTTCAGCTTTTCCTGGAAGGGAGCTACAACCCCACTAGCTCTTGTACTAGCTGATGTGCTTACTAGTACATTTGTGCCGACATACAGAAGGCTACAACCTTCTCTTTTCTTCCAGGGACCACGTTTCATAAATTTTCAGACTAGATCCATCAACATCATCAATCAAACATCAAATATATCTGTATCAATCAATCTCCTTTGCACCAACCGAAACTGAATCAGTTCTAAGAATGTTGTAACCAAAATATAGTAACAGTAATTAGAACCCAAGCTAGAACCTAGAACACTGCAATAGCAAACAAAAGTAGCTAAAGACTATTTTATTAGGTATACACTACTTCAATATGTTGAACCCGCATACATACACTGTTTACCCAAGGCTATCCTGCATATACGCTATTTGGATATGTAGAACTACCGTGTATACATGCCTTTGCTAAAGTGAACATGTGTACAGATATGTAAGTGATGATTTAAACTTTACAACAATCTCAAACATCAATTATACCGAGATCACTATATTTACAAATTACAACATGCGCTAGTTATTTAGATAAAAGATCAAAACCACACAAAGATACTTCTCTTCAAGCCTTAAGATCTTGACCCATCAATAGAACTTATCCTTCATCAAGCGCTCAGGTTCATCCTTGATCTAGATCCAACTGTGCACCATAACCTAATAACCTTTATTCTAGACCTTGTTCTTCATTAGATATTCAATTCATGAGTGACTTTGCCTAATGATCTTCTCCTCCTTTTATAGTCTTAGGCCTTACTCAATACTATGGTCCAAAACCACTTAGAAGCAATACCTTGGATGAAATACCATGGATCAAAATACCATGGAACAAATACCATGGACGAAAACCAGTTTTCCAACATGTACATGCCTTTCTTTGCATGAAAGTGCATGTGTACATTGTATGTACCTTTTGTATTGCATATCTATGTATACACGTGACCTAGACAATGGGGAACATGTGTATACCTCTCTTTCTTCATTCTATGATCCTAAATTGTGATCTGTCATCTGTGTGAGTTGCCATCAATGACAACACCTATGTCATAGTGCCAAATCAGTAACATAATTCCAACATACCTCTGCTACAATGGTCTCCTATTCAGTTGCAAATGGCAAACTGACAGAAGATCTTGCCCATGGGAAGATTGCAAGGGGTAATGGTGGATATTGAAGGTGTGAGCATGTAGGTAGATTTTGAAGTTATATAGATTGTCAATGACAACAATCCCTACCGTGTGCTACTAGGAATCGACTGGGCCACTGATATGAACAGAGTCATAAATATGAAGAAGCGCAAAATGATTTTTGAGAAAAAGTCACTATGCATAGTAGTACTGCTAAATCCAGCAGAGGGAGAACGATACACCGAACCGATGTGCGACAATGATAGTGATGACCATCTCGATTGCATCTACAAGATAATCGCACACAAACAAGATTGGGTAAACTTGACTGCAGATGGAAGGATTTCGTGGGAACGCAAAAGATCTTGCACTTCAGATTTAGATGAAGAAATAGAACGTTGGCAGAATCAGCTACACGAAGTAGCAACGCTCAACTGCAATACAATGATGAGATCACTGCGCTATGTGACAACAGAGGCAAGGGATCTACCTATGTATGATAGGATGACAACGGTGGATGAATTCTTGAACAAATTTGAAAGCGCGGTACTATAACAGTAGCGGTTCAATGCTTTGAAATGGGCACTATGTGCGATGCCCACAAGATGGTGGGGTACACATCAGAGAAGTTTTGAGGACTGACACGGATGAAAGATGATGATGTGCCTACGATTTTGAAAACTCCAGCTAAGGATGAGAGCCATTTACCAAAAAACTTGCGCGCCCACCTTTCCCAATGGGTACAGAGATATGACATGCAGCCTGCACAAGCACACACCACTCCTAGAATAGAGAATCGGAACAGAACGAAGTAGTAGGAAAGGCAAAGCATGCCAAGAACTATCCACAGAGTAGCATTTGACAAGGTGTGCGAAGTGCAGAATAGGGTTGACCAAGTGAAATTCACTCATTGGGACCTGCACGTATGAGCAATTTGATGGCCTATACGACCATGTCCAAAACCTTCACCACGAAAACAATTCGAAGGTTGAGGAACAGGGTAGGGACCATAATTTCTGAGGGGCATGCAATGATGAATCCACACATAATAGCATCCACTAGTGCGACATTGCATGAAGCCCAGGACAAAAAAAATCACACAGATATGTGAGGTAGAACACATAAGGCTTCACAAATCCATTTGGCAAGGGAACCTTAGACTTCGCGAACTTGAAAAAGATCGGATAAGACTAATGAAGAAAATCATTTTAATGGATGCAAAGGTCAAGAGGCTACAAAGCAAGATCAACCAAGCATGTCTTATCGATAAACCAAGGATGGAAGGTGCAGATGATCATACCAATGAATTAGAAGACTATTGCCAAGAATTGATTAGTTTGTTGTGATAGCTAGGACCACATATCACCCAACACAGTAACTAAGGGAACACAATAAATACAATAGAGCACATGGCACCGGCTGTTGCGAGGGTAATTGATGATTTTCCGTAGTCTATTTGGAGGGACTCCGCACCAAGATCATCGTGCCCACAGAGTGACACGAGGGTGAGTCACGATGTTTGTGTTGGGGGCATGCTGGGCATGGAATCCCCCCATAACATTTTTTAGGGCTCAAAGCCCAAGTTTTGGTCAAATAATGTTGTAAGACTACGTGAATTGTGGGCGCAGAGCGTGAAATGTATATTGAGTCATAGGGTTGTCCGCCCTAAGTTTTGTAATGTAATGTAATGTCATGTTGTCCTACCCATGGTTCACGGACCATGGAATTGTATAAATAAGAGTGAGGCTCTAAGTTGTAAGGAGAGGAATGGTGGGATTGATGTAATGATCTAGTAGCAGATAGAGAAGAAGTCTAAGTTTCTTGGGTTGTAATAGTAGGAAGAGGCTCTGCAGTTGAGTGTGTAGAAGCCTAGTAGAGTCTGTAGTTGAGTGCGCATAGTGAAGTTGAGTCTGTAACCCAAGAAGAAGAATAATAAAGAGAAGCTTGATTCCAAATACTCTGTATCTTTTTTTGTATGATTTTCAATGCATTTATACTATTTTGTTTATCGCTCACACTTATATGTATATTGAACACTATTAAGTATAATTGGGCTCATACAGATAAGTTAAGTAATTGCATAATATCAGGTTAATAGTAAGGAACTTGAGTAATAACATAGATCGCGCCTCGAGCAAGGCTACGTGAAGGCAGCATAGTAGGCTGTCAGGTACTGATACATGTGCGTAGCGACGTGCGCACAGGGTCAAACTAAAAACCATCGAAAAACCATCAGACATCTCTAGGGTGCGAAAATCTAGTTCTAGCACTCTCCCATACTACTTCGGGTGAGACCTCAATCCTGGCTCTGTGGACTATTATTGAAAGGGCGAGTAGCAGTAGGATTTGTTTGGCTAAATCAACTCTAAACCTGGGTCAGGCCCATACAAGCCAATACTTAGCTTCATTTTGGAGCCTCCCTGCCAACCATCCTCAGCAACATGTCTTTCATCGTTAAGCACGTATGCTTCATTTGTTTCATAGAGTCTTGTTGGCCTGTGCATGCAAGTTTGTTCGACTTCCTTTATAGGCTGATTTCCACACTTAATGTTAGTTGCACTTTGAGCAACTCCCTTTGGGAATTGCGCAATTTTGGAGGGGAAACACCCTTCCCTTCATAAATTGCGCAAACCGAGCTTGGCTCTAGAATTGTGCAATTCTTCTTAACAATCTTCCTCTCAAAAATTGCCCAATTCATCCCACTACAGCTGCTCAGCCAAGAAATTGCACAATTTTGGGTAGCAGTCACTTGATCCTCCGAGAAATTGTGTAATCCCTTTGGGACAGTCAACCCAATAGCTAGCAGAAATGGCACACATTAGTGAGGCAACCTGTTGGTCTAAGAAATTGTGTAATGCAGTGAGAGAGGCTTGCTTGAGAAAATTGTGCAGTCTCATCGAGGAAAGTTGCTCAACCTAGAAATTATGCAATCCTGGGAAAGAGTCACCTATTCCTCCCATAAATTGCGTAATCCCTCTGGGACAACCATCTCTCTTCAACCCATAACGCAAATCCCTGTCCTAGGCTCGCAGACTGATGCATGTGCCTTCAGCTTGACTAGTTCCCTCCAGGACCAAGTAAAACTGATTTATATGCATGGACTTCTTTTTCTAAGGAAGCATGAAAAGTCATCCATAGATTTAGGGATCTATTTTTAACAGCTCGAGGTTACATGCAAAAATCATTTCAGAAACCTCCTGCCAAGTGTCGCCTTTCCTAGATTTGTTGCATGCGCATCATAACCTCGATTTTATCAAAACTTATGAAATAGATATTGCAAAGCTTTATCCTCACATATATCTTGCAGTTATGATTTCCCACATCACATCTAGGAGTCATCAGCACATCCAGCTCAACAGTTTCGAGGTAAGCCTGCTTCTCATGTCTTACACTGTGTTTCTATTGCTTATTGTGTTTTGGCTTGTGTGAATGTTGTCTACTTGATTTCTACGAATTGTTATTATCGTTTTCATGCATGTTAGCTTGTATAAGCATCATTTTAGTTTTCTTCAACATCTCATTATTGTCGCATGCATGACACTATTTTTTCACCGATTGTTGCCGCGACTTCACACACATGCATGCGTCCCATTTTATGAATACTGCACTTACTATGTGGATACATAATTGTTCACTCTTGTTTGCATTCATCTCATCATGCATTCAAACTTCTTATATTTTTAGTCACTCGTCGGTCGATCGGGGCTGCCCTGGCCCGAATGTTACCTTGCCTGATTAGCACTGTGCATTTCCAGAAGTGAAAGATATGAATTCCCTCAAGAAATTGCATAAGTCTAACCCAACATTGTCTTCGAGGTTTGTATTGCATAATTCTTGCAAGCAGTGTCTTGCTGGCCCCAGAAACTGTGCAATGCAATTTGCTAGTTGCACGTCACTGTTGACTAAAATTGTGCATTGCACAATGTCAGTCCTCAACATGATAGTCTAGACAACGTCTTTTGAAATTCCAGCCACGAATCAGCCTCCTAATAGCCCGGACTATGCCTTGTGTAGTTTTGGCGCATAGTCTCCTACCCTCCCACTGAAAATTGCGCAATCTTCACTTACAGTCACACAGGTATGTTGCATGTCAGTTGTATAGTTTCTTTTCGTTTTCAACTGAAAAGTTTTTTGAAATGAGTGTTTCAATTTCTCTACGTATCACAGGTGTCCTCCACCTCCGAGCAACATAAGTACAATGGCTTCCATGAGAGCAGAGTCAAAGACACGGTTAAGGGCGCAACTCGGGATGCAATCGATAAAGTGTCCATGAACTTACCTATCCACGAAGGCTTCAAGTTCTTCATGGACAAGGATATCAAGATGATGAATGGAAATGACATCACAATGAGCAGCACCATCAGAATCAACAAAAGGCAACACACCTGCATGTGACGAATGTAAGAGGAAGGTTGTTGACAACATAGAGGGAGAGAAAAGATGCAAGTTCAAAGAAGATCCACTCGTAATGAAAGCATATTTGGAGATCCAATCAATATATTTGACAAAGTAAATTTCCCCACATAACCTCCAAAGGGGTCTCCCAACCTGTACTTGTGTTCTATCACCTATCTTCCATATTGACCATACATTTAACCACTTTTAAGTAGAACTAATACTTTTCCAAACTTTAGAGAATGAATGACCAATTGTATCGCCACATCTAATCCAATCAATAACTAATATCTTCTTTAAGTACCTACCTCCAATAATATTTTACCACAAACTTGTCCTAAAGCGGCTTTTCTAAAAGTTATTTAAAGCAAAATATTCACCTAAATCAAACAGGTTCTTCAACCCCTAGCCTCCATAATTCTTAGATAAAGAGAGATTCCTAGTTAGCCAAATGTATAGCCTCCTTAATTTTTCTTCTAGTTCACATAAAATCAAAAATTATTCTCCTAATAAAATTTAGAATGTAAGAGGGAATTTTACATAAATCGAGCCAATAAACCCACACATTTATCCAACATTGAATTCACGAGTACCAATCTACCTCCCAAGGAGAGCAACTTAGCAGTCCAATTTTCTATCTTTCCTTCAATATTCTTCATTAACCATAACGAGTCATCCTTTTGATAATTGTTATGTTTTAAAGAGTAACCCAAATATTTCAAGCCCATGTCCACACTATCTACTGTGTAAAGCATAAAATTGTGCAACTCTTGCAATTATTCCAAAAACAAGGTCTTAATAATATACTGAATAAAACTAGATTTTTGACAACTAATTTCCATGCATGTTGAAACAAAAAAGAGTGAAATGACCCTATGATAAGCTTTCCATTCAGGTAGATCTCCTCTACAAAAAGGAGTACATCATATACAAACAATAGATGGGTCAAAAAAGGACTTCTAAATACTTAATGTTCTCATCATGTTTCTCCTTACTCATAAGTTTTTTTATACCTTCAATAACAATGAAAAATAACAATGGTAATAGAAGCCCTACCTTAAGCCCCTAAGCCCCTAGAACACTTGAAAAACTTAGTAAGGGAACCATTGACCAAAACATAAAAATTTACAATGGTCACACAACCATACACGCTTAGTATAGGAGGATAGAAGCAATAAGAAAGAAAGTTTCATCACCAACTTCATCCCTTAGAGTTTGGTGTTTGGAATTGATTTGCAAGTAGTCCCACCTGTGTCCAATCAAATTTGGAGAAGAACCATCCTAAAATAAAGTATATATTTGATCTCTTCAATAATGACAATACCTCCAACCATAATAGATTCTTGAGTGCTAAAAGAGTGAGGAAAATGTTTAATTACTTGAATTTTTTCAATAAGGAAATACTAATCATGTTCCTTAAACAAATTACTAAATTGATCCATAGTAGCACTCTCTAGGTCATTATGCTTAATTACAGAGGTATCATCTTTCCCTTTTAATTCCCATATAACATTAATATTTTTCCGTGACTAGAAAATTTATGGAAATATTTTGTGTTTTCATCACCCATACAGAGCTATAAAACAAAATTTTTTGAGTCTCCATGATTCTTCTTCAATATTCAATATATGCTCATTTCTAGCTTCCAACTAGGATAACCTCTTTTTTGTTCAAAAAAGTAAGTAGGTTTAGTTTTCATAATTGTCATTATATATTTTATGTAAAATGAAAAATAAAAATAAAAATATTAGTTTTCTAGCATGGGTTTCATGAAGTGAACTGGTCATCTAGGTCAAGCAGGTTCTTCTAGGTTTGTCAAAGCCAACATAATATTTGTCATGAATCAAAGAGTCAAGTCCCATTTGGACTTTGAAAATAAAAAAGAAAAATAATTTTTAAATATGTATTTGGGTAAAAATTCCTTCTAGAAGTCAAGTCAGCTATGCGTGTCCTGTAGCCTATGCCCTAAGGGGCATGCTTGTTCTCACCCCTCTCAATAATTCTAAAGAGAAGAAAGTTGGAGCTCATTTTGAACATATAATTTGGAGAAACTAATATGAAATTTTGGGAAGAAATAGGATGGTTTAAATCTGAGGAGGGTTTGACTTGGCTTTTAGAAGGTGAAAGGGTCTTGGATATCTCATTTGATCTAATTCTATAAGAAGATAATTTTTTGGGTTTTCCCCTTGGAAGGGTTTTGCCCTAGCTTGAAGCCTATATCAAGTTTTTTTGTTTTCTTGGGATCTTCATATTTAGGTTTTTTATAATTGTTTGATGAAAAAAAAACATAATTAAATAAATAAAAAGTCCAAATTGCACAAACAATTATCAAAAAAGGGAAAATCTAATCTAATAGCTACACCTCTCAATTTTCCAACATAAAATCAGAGCCAAGGTGGTTTGAAGAAGGAGATTTGGAGATCAGAGTCAATTGACACTTCTATAATAAGTTCATTGTTCTAGTTTTTGAGGAATTCAAGCTCCATTTGACAAAATTCGGCTTAATTTATATCTCTCTGTTAAGCAAATTTTCCTACCTCTAAAAATGTCACATATAATTTGTTGTAGTTCGCATTGGTCAACAGAGGCTTGATGAATATGTTCCAGTGACTTGCACCTATGGTTTGTTGCTCATACAAAACTCGGACCCTACTTTTTGTGACTTAATTACAATGACTTAGGTTCGAATCTACCTCTCTATGATTCAACAGAGACTCGCTGTACAATTCATCTTGCATGAAGGTTGTTAGAATGACTTGCTACAGGACATGAAGGCTTTGATTTCATAAATTTGTGTCTAATTTCAATCCTTGTCGCATCGTTTGATTACATCGCGAAGGCTCAATGCGTATGCTCTGTGGTTCGGATCTTCGGCTTATATTACAGTGGCATGGAAACACACATTCAGTATTTGGTGTCGCAGTGACATCACATACATAGGGATCTGTTGTTCTATGGCAGCAACAATAAATATCACTTTACTGATCTTATACTTTGTGCCTTATGACTCTGACTCATATATTATCTATAATCTTGATCTCGTCATTGCTATGACTTACAGTAACTCTAACGGCTCCTATCTATATATGGTTTCTATGATGAAAAAAACATTTGCATCTTGGACTTCTATGTACAGAAGCATCACTCGTCACTGTGGCTCATACAACATGACATCAATAGCATCGTGATTCTTGATACATTACACAGCATCTGGACAGAAAACTCAATGCTTGCATTACAATCTAATAAGCTTGTATTGATTTTCTATGGACTCGAATTCACAGTCGCACATTGTTGCGTTAGATATCAATTTCAAAATGTTTCACACTCAAGTCTTGGGATCATAAGGATTAAAGTCTTCCGTGGAAAACACATGCTAGTCTGTATATGATGAGGTTGAGGCACTAATTGCATCACGATGGCTCTTTGTTGTAATTTAGGTTGAATAGCATGCATGATGGTACTAAAGTTGGGTACTTTTGCAATAGCCTAGAGGGTAGATTCTTGTAAGATTGATTGAAACCTTGGCAGTATCTTAGACGGTACCTAAATTCCTGTAAGATCTGTTGGTACCTTGGCAGCAACCTAGATGGTACCTAGATTTTTAAAAGTTGATGGTTTGGTACCTTGGTATAAGCCTAGATGGTACTTAGATCCATGTGAGATGTTGTGTTGGCACTTTGGCTAAAGCCTAGATGGTACCTAGATCCTTGAAAAATCCTAGATTGGTACCTTGCAGTGGCATAGATGGTATCTAGATCCCTAATATAGTATATGTTCTTGATGGTACCTAGGTGGTTGTGGATTGGTACCTTGCAATAGCATAGATGGTATCTACATCCCTAGTATAGTATATGTTCATTAAGATGTTCATCATATTCTCCTTATGAGAATATTTCAATTTGAAAAGTATCCTTGTATAGGTTATTGAATTTTAAATACCTCCTGAATTAATTGTCTCCCCATCATAATTGTCATTGAACTTATGTCATTATAATTTTGATGTAAAATGAAAAGGAAGAAAAATAAATATTATTTTTCTAACATGGGTTTCATGGTCAAGTCAATTGGCCATCTAGGTCTAGCATGTTCTTCATGCTTCTAAGATTTGTCAAAGTCAAAAAAATATTTGTCATGAGTCAAAGAGTCAAATCCCATTTGGTACTTTCAAAAGAAAAAGGAAAAAATAAAATTTTAAAATGTATTTTGGGTAAGAGTTTCTTTTAGAAGTCAAGTTGGACCTGTCTGTCACTAGGCTCTTCCCCAAGGGACAAGATTGTTTGCACCCCTCTCATAAGTATAAATAGACAAAAGTTGGAGCTCATTTTGAACATACAATTTGGAGCAAATCATCTGGAATTTCCTAGCCAAAGAGGAAGGCTGAAATCTGAGTAGAAAGAGGGTTTGACTTGGCTTATAGAAGGTGAAAGGGTCTTGGATATCTCATCTGATTTGATTCTATAAGAAAACAAAATTTGGTTTTTCCCCTTGGAAGGCTTATCCTAGGCTTGGAACCTATTTCTTGTGTTCTTTGTTTTCTTGTGATCTTCAAGTTTACTATTTTTATAATTGTTGGATTAAAGAAGAGTATAATTAAATAAATAATAAATCTAAAAATTTCACAAGTAGTTATCAAAGAAAAGAAAATATAATCTAATGGTTAAACTTGCAGATTTTCCAACACTTTTATCCTCTTCATTAAAAAATCTACTTTGTGTTTCCAACATTATATTTGCATAATTCAACTCAATATATCCAAATTCAATCTTTAAGCTTTCCTTTTTTCTACCTTCCCATTCAACAAATTTTCTTATGTCCTTTGATTTTTTTTAAAAGATAATGCATAGCACCCAAACCTTGCATAGTTCCATAATCCCTCGAGATATTCTTCACCAATGGTTGAAAATAATCTACTGTCAACCACACATGATTAAATTTAAAAGGATAAAAAATTATAGCACTCTCCATATCGAGCTCTAAAACAATGGCATACAATCCAAAATACCACTACGAGTAATGCAGGAACTATAACCTCCCAAGCTCTCCACTAGGTTCTCTCTAACGAGAAATCCATCCAACCTTTTAGCAATATAAGTCCTTCCCATCCTTCCATTCCTCTAGTTGGGATCTAATCAAAGTGGATCAACATCCACTAGATTCGACTAATTAAAAAGATTTTGGAAACAATATAAATGATTATATTTTATCTTTTTCACCCCATATCTCCCTAATTTTCAAGGTTAAGTTTAAATCCCCTGCCAACACCAAAAAAGGATCACTAAGAAAACACGAATTCAAAATATTCCTCTAGAACACTTCTCAGTGATTGTATGGACCATAATGATTCATAACGTTAACACGTATATAAAACCTCAAATAGAACCCATCAACAGTATACCTACACACATCAAGGTTCGAAATCATCTATAATTGGGTCCCAAGAAGCTAGCAGACCTCTAGACTAACCGCTATCATCTAAAGTAAAGATATGCCAAGGAGGACACAGATTTAGGAAAAAATCCCTAGCCTTCTCCCATCAAGCATTATCTTTTGTAACATCACAACAAAATATTTATTTAAGACCAATAACCTCTTCAACTCATTTATATTAGGAGTGCCCCCTCCTCGCCCCACATTTAGAAACATAAATATCATTTGGAACCTTAATAGGGCCACTATTTTACCTAAGTACCCCAAATGGACTAACCTGTACATTGCCACTCTCTTGGAGAACAACTTTCAAAGATCTCTCATCAGCAAATAAACCCCCTTCCACCAGACCAACATGAAATTTTTTATTATTCTTAGACCTCCTTTTCCTCAATGTTACACTCTAAAGATCATTACAGGCAGTGGTTTTAATAGGTCCATTAAACCCCTACTTTGAAAATTATTGTAAAGGGGTAAACAGGGGAGTACTCACATATATTTCATTTAGTGAGGAAAGAATGGATCAATCCCGCAAATTCTTCCATAAATGTAAAAGGGGGATATTGCTAGCCAAAACTAGAAATCTTCCAAATGCAAGAATTTTTTCGAGAGACCCAATACTGTTAGAAAGGTTTTTTATTGTATCAACATCGAGCCTAGTAGGCTGAGAAAGGAATAACAAATATATAGGTTTACCATTAAGATTTAGTACAAGGTTACTACGTTTCTTTCTACAATGCACACGGGACATGGTTGTGTAAACTTCAATAATGGTTTCATGACTATAGAACTAACACAAATCCTTCACAAAACCCACTGGTTGAGACCCAGAAAAATCATGTTTAGGATTCGAAGAATTAAAATATGAATCTACATATTTTAAAAGAGAAATTTCATTCTCCAATAAGGAATCCAAAATAACAAGATAAAGAGGTAACAACTTACCCAAGATGGTAGTGAAAACCCTTAAATCCAAATGAAGAGGAGATGACATGATATCATCAAGTTGAACAACCTTACCAAAAATCAGAAACTCCCTCACCTAAATAACCACATCAATGTTATCTTCCCCAATAAGATACCCAATAGCCCTGTCATCAACAAGGGAGGGCCACGAAAGAGGTCCAAAATAAGCTCGAAGATGGCTAGTGTTGTGAAGCTCACAGATGGCTAGTGTTGTGACATTTCAAACAACGAAAAGGAATTTTCTAGAAATCCAAATGTTTGTTATATACCTTCTCACCTATATCGATATTCATTTTTGGTGGGATACCCTCCTATAAGTCCACTTTTATTAAAAATTTTAAACACTCGCAAATAATAAACAAGATTAAGTGAAATACTTTCTATTCACAATATTTACATATTACTTTGTCTTATGACCCTTGGCTTTGATATTCCAATTGGCCTTTTGGACTCCAATGATTGCTCACATTCCACACCATAACCCTTAGCAGATTAGGTGTCCAACATTCCCCCCTTAATCCTAAGGGGGTATATATGAGGCCAAGAAGAGAGATGAAATAAAACAAATGGAAAAGATGTATGGAAAAAATTGGTTGATTGTGCTCTATGAAATGATGGTAAAATGGTGGGAAAATTTGAGGTATCAATGAGTTGTGGTTTAAGGATTACCACCAACACTAGAACATTTGGTGTAGTTTCTCGAACAGTTCCAAATCTAGCTCAAATTTTAAGTCTTTTGTTATTTGAAGTGCTCACTAATGTTCTCAAAAGGAATACCATTTAGGTCTTAACCTAGAACGTTGGGTGCAATTCTTGGAACAACTCTAAACCTAGCTAGAAGGGGAAGTCTTTTGCTAGTCGAAGTGCTCACTAATTCTTGCACAAGGAATACCATTGAGATATCAACTGGTGGTGGTTTAAGGAAGGCCACCAATCAAAATGCATGTTCATGGGGCATGAATTTTTCTCTAGCTACAACTCTGAATATGGGTATGGTTAACTCTAGCTTTAGCCTTAGCAAACTTATTCAAACTATGGCTCAAGATTGCTTGAAGTATCATTCAAGGTTGTAGATGACCATCATTTCTCCCCAGTTAGATACAAGGTGAGAAGATGAAGGCATGTAAAGTGCAAGACATTCCAATACTCCAAAATAAATTCTTTCGTATGACCAAAATATCTTGTTGGTTTTTGAAGCCCATTTCCAAGAAGCAATCCATCCAAAGTGAATCTTTGTTCTAATAGGAGGCTTGTTTCTGAAGCATCTATTTGAATTAAAATTATTTTTATGTCAATGCTCACATTTTTAAAGATCAAAACAATGGTCTTTCACATGGTCAACTTGATTACAATGTCGACATTTGAAAATCTATGGTTATTGTGGAAGAGGAGAAGGATCTCGAACAATTGAATGTGAACCATGTTGAAGAAATCTAGAACTCTAAAACTTGACTGGATTAGAATACTCTGGAATATGAAATGAAACATCATTTTCATATCAAGGACCACTTCTATTCTTGTTTCTAACAAGATCTTCCTATGGTTTGATGATGAGTTTGTGAAGTGTAACCTGAATTTTTGCATCTATTTGCAAACCTACTATTAAAATGGACACTTGACAGAAATCAATCTCAACGTCACTCGTGTGATAAATTTCTGGTAGCTGATGGGATTTTTCCTCAAAAGCTAGTTTAGAATGGCAACTCTTCTAGTGAAACTCATCTCGTTAGTAATGAGATTCTAGTTGAAAAAATGTGTTCTTTGCTTATCCATTTTGCAAACATATACTAATGTCAGTAATAGAGGTTTTGTTGATTTTCATTGTGTCATCAATATAATATTATATTAGCGTTTTTGGGAACTCGAATACTTCACCAATTCAAGCCATTTTATAGATAACTCAAGTTTTGTAACACGCTCCTCCCACATCTACTAAAGAAACTAGCCAGTCGGGGTAAACATGTGATGAGAGGCCACTATGATATGATTCGAACTCCTAAGTAATGTTAAGAAAGTTTAACCAACTGAAAGACCATACAAACATTCAACATTAGCATTAGGACCCTCAGGAACCAATCCAACATTGCTGCTAACCAACCTCTCGGTCCCACTGATATTTTGATAACTTGACCTATGGATGCTCTCATGTTGTGGGCATGCGAGTGTCGAGGGACCTCTCGACATTCTCACACGCATGCAATCCTACGTTCAAGTACTATATTTCTCATTTTTGTGCTAGAGTCCCCAAGATTTAAGCCACATTTTCAGGCCTAGAGCCTAGGCCACTGCCTAGAATTGAATGACACCCTCAGAACATTAAGATAACATGGAAATAACAATACTAATGCAATTACTTGAATAAGACCTTAGCTAGACCCCTATTATCCATGGCATGCATTTGGTCAAACATATCATGAATATGTAATCTATAGGTGTAAATAATAGATATGAGCATAGGGGTCTCATACTTGAGCCAAAATCACTATGAAGCATTTTTCCTTATCACTTTAGCTGTATTTTCATCCATTAGGCCATAGATACATTTTTCATTCATATACAAGTAAAATCAAGATGGAATCCATCCATAGTCACTCTCATAATAAATATTCATAACCATCATAATAACAACGGAAATACAAAGGAAACAATGGCCATATAATCCACATATAAACTTATGAGATAACAAGGAGAAATAACCTCATATTCATGACTCAAAATCCAAACCCGAGATGGGAATTCCATGTTCCACTCAATCGTAGAATGGATAAGCCAAATATCTCTTCAACCATTCACCCTCATGCCATATTCCAAGTATGAATGTGGGATATCATAGAACACATCAATTCAAAACCATCTAGGGCTTCCAGAGGCCATCCACCTCAACTCATCAAATAGTGATACCACCTCATAGTTGGACATCACAAAAACATCATGAGCACGTTCCCTAAGCCTTCTAGAGCTTCTAGAGCGTTTGTTACAACCAAGGATTCAAGGACTAGTAAATCAACCAACAACTACCACCGGGCTTCAAAAGAGTTGATCCAACTATGTTATGAAACTAGCTCACAAAAAGATAGAAAAGATATATCAATGCCTTAGAATTCAGCCTCTTCGACAGGGCAACCTCCTTTACATTACATAAATGAACAATTCTTGGATAATTCAAATGACAAAACCTCCTTTCTATATATAGGAGTCTAAGGAGTCACAATATAACCGAGTCGACCTAAAAATAATAATATAAAGCCACAAAAATAACAATAGAGGTATTATATGGGCACAATAATAACAATATGGGGACAATAGGGGCACAACAATATTAATAAGGGATACAACTACAATAGTAATGGGGTAGTCACTAGTATTATAGGGACCTAACATTCCCCTCTCCTTCAAAAAAGTGTTGTCCTCAACGCTTGTGTAGTTTTGGATGCTTCTGTATAAAATTCTCATCCTTCCATGTGGAATCTTCACTCGATAAGTTCTTCTACTTGATGAGATACTCTGAAATTGATCAATTTCATAGCTATTGAGTTCTTGTTTCTGTGACTGCTTCTGGTTCCAATATAGTTTTTCCTTCCTCATCATGTTCTGGAAATATTGTTTGAATTGGGATCTTGTGCCTATAACCTTCTTTAAACATGAAACATGGAAAACTGGGTGCACTCAAGAAGCTGCAGGAAGCTCCAATTTGTGTGCCATAGTACCAATCTTTTGCAACACCTTGTACAAACCATAATACTTTGGTGATAATTTATTACCCTTCTTAGCTTGCTTGAGGGACATTTGTTTATATGGTTGTAACCGTAGGAATACCCAACCACCTACATCAAAACTTCTTTCGCTACGATGTTGATCTGGTTGTTGTTTCATTCTACTATGTGCCAACACAAGGTTATCCTTTAAGAGTTGGAGGACTTGTTATTAATGTTCGATGTGATGTTCCACTGCTTGAACCTTAGAATTTTCTCTTAAACATGATGTGATGGATGGTGGCTGATATCCATAAAGTGCCATAAATGGGGTCATTTTTGTTGCTATATGGAAGGAAGTGTTATACCACCATTCAACCAGAGGAAACCATTTGACCCATTATGTCCGTTTATCAGATACAAAGCAACAAAGATATCCTTCCAAACATTTGTTTACTATCTCAGTTTTCCCATCAGATTGAGGATGATAAGATGAGCTATGAGCTAACTAACTACCAAGACAAGAAAATAATTTTGTCCAAAAATTTCCAGTGAAAATGGGATCTCTATCACTTACAATAATCTTTGGGT
>APFE030605937.1:511892-539856 GCA_000404065.3 Pinus taeda
TTGTAATAGACCCGGGGTCTTAATTGTTTCAACTTTATTTTGTTGGCAAACCAAACATTCTGCCACAAACTTTTGAATATCCGATTTAAGGCCATCCCAAAAAAATTCCTTCTTCACCCTGTGGTAAGTTTTAAAAAATCCTAAGTGCCCTCCTAAGGGAGAAGTGTGCAATTCCATAAGAATATTTTGTTTGAGTTGGAAATTATTATAGAGGTATAAATGATATTTGTACCATAATGAATCATTTTACCAGCCAAATGTATTAGATGTACTGGAATCTTGTTGTAACTTTCGAATAATTTCCCACACTTCTTCATCATTCTTCAATTCCTCCCTTGCTTCATTCATCCAATTTGGTTGGATAATAGAAATGGCGCACAACAATTCTTCCACATCCTCATCCTTTCTTGAGAGTGCATCTGCCACAACATTTTGCTTCCCTTTTTTGTAGATGATTTCAAAGTCATAACCCAACATCTTTGTGACCCATTTTTGCTGCTATTTTGAAGATAATATTTGTTCTAAAAAGTTTTAAGACTATCATGATCTTTTTTTTACCTTGAATTGTCTTCCCATTAGGTACGGTCGCCATTTCTTAAGTGCATGTAGTATTGCCAACATTTCCTTCTCATAAATAGCTTTGTGTAAATAATTTCCTTTGATTGGACGAATTTTGAAAGCAATGGGTCTTTCTTCTTGCATTAAAACAACACCAATTCCATTTCCCGAGACATCACATTCCACTACAAAGGTTTTTGTGAAGTCTGGTGTAGCTAAGACTATTGCTTGGCACATTGCCTCTTTAAGATGTTCAAAGACCTTCGTTGCTTCCAGAGTCCATGAAAATGCATCTTTCTTCAATAATGTTGTTAGAGGTGCTGCTATTCTCCCATAATTCTTAACAGACTTGCGATAATACCCTATCAACCCGAGAAATCCACGCAGATGCTTTATGGATGTGGGGATTCTCCATTCCTTAATGGCTTTAATTTTGCTAGGGTCTACCTTAACTCCTTCATGAGATACAATATGATCTAGATATTCCACCTCTTGGACTCCAAAGAAACATTTGGATCTTTTTGCATATAATTTTTTTTCCTCCAATATTTGTAGCACCCTGTCAACATGTTCAACATGATCCTTCCAAGACTTGCTGTAGATTAGTATATCATCAAAAAATACTAACACAAATTTTCTAAGGAAGGGTTTGATATGGAATTCATCAAACCTTGAAGGTTCATTCGTAAGGCCAAAAGGCATGACCAAAAATTCATAATGACCCTCATGAGTTCTAAATGCTATTTTCGAAATGTCTTCAGTCTTCATTCTAATTTGACGATATCGTGAATGAAGATCCAACATGATAAAGTAAATTGATCCATGCAATTCATCCAATAATTCATCAATGATAGGAATGGGAAACTTATCTTTTATAGTGAGCTTGTTGAGCTCCCTATAATCCGGACACATGCACCATGATCCATCCTTCTTGTGCACCAATACTACTAGAGCAAAGAAAGAACTTTGACTAGGTTGAATTGTACCGACCTCTAGCATTTCTACAACCATACATTCAATTTCGCTCTTTTGGGCAGAGGGATATTTGTATCGCCTAATGTTTGGAGGAACACTTCCTCGAATCATATGAATAGCATGATCATGATCACGAATAGGTGGGAGACCTTTGGGAGTCTCAAATACCTTGGTGTGACTGTCCAAGTCTTTTTGGAGATCTGGAGAAATAGATGATTCTGATGTGGAAACATCTAGTGAACATAATTGTGCAATTACACCTATTTGTTCCTTTTTTACAAGATTTGTCATACCATTAGAGCTAATTATCTTTCCCGGTTTCCCTGCAATACCCCTTAATTCAAATTCCTTTCCTTCCGCAGAAAATTTCATGAAAAGTTATTGAAAATTAAAAGCTATTGTACACAAGGATTGTATCCATTGGACTTCTAGTACAACATCAACACCTCCCATTTGAACGGAAAGCATTGGGCTTGTCAATACATATTCTTCCTTGGATAGCTTGATATTATGGCACTTTCTAGAGCAATTTATCGTTCCTCCTTTTGCAACCATCACTTGACACTCTGGTGCTAGATATATGAAGCAATTCAATTCTTTTTCTATCTTACAATGAATAGAATTGTGGGTACTTCCTGAATCAATCAACACTATTACCTTTTTCTTTTTTATTTTTCCTTCTATCTTGATGGTTTGAGTGGTAATTCCAACCAATGCATTACAAGATATGGTCGGATTCATTTCTTCTTTATCTAGTCTTTGTTCCTCGAGTATATCCTCTTCTTTTGACCTTTCTTTCTCATTTTCTTCTTTCTCTTCATAATCTATGTAGAATAATTTCTTCTCAGCACACTTATGACCTTTAGTGTATTTGCTATCAAAACTGTAACAAAGCCATTTTGTTATTTTTTCATCCAATTTTTGTGGTGTCAACCTTATAGGTTGTGGAATACTAGAGGTAACAACACTTCCATCTTTATAGTTGTGAGTGGTATGCTTCCTCGTTGCCATAATTTTGCTTTCCATTTTTCTTGCTAACCTGAATGCCTTGTCTAATGAATCAGGTTCCCAAAGGCGAACATCATGTTTGGTATTATCCTTTAAATTCCCTATGAACACATCAATCCTATGCTCTTTTGGAATATTTTTAATGCTTATGTTCAAATTTTGGAACTCCTTAATGTGCTCCATTATTGAACCCTTTTGTTTGAGACTTATCAATTGGCTAAAAAACGTGTTTCTTTTTGTATCCTCATAATGTGTTGTCAATTCTCCAGTAAATATTGCCCAAGTGATAATTTGTTTATGAGAGCAAAGCCATTGGTACCATACAAATTGATTTGGTTCCAAATATAAAGTTGCAATACATACCTTTTGTGTGTTTTTCACATTATTGAGATAGAAAATTTGCCCCATCTATAATATCCATGTTGCGGGATCCTTGCCATCAAACTTCCTCATATTGATTTTTGGAATATGGTGGGTCTTCCGTCCAACATTAGAGTCTATGAAATCATGATTAACATTTGTTTTGTTCTCATCATGAGTTTCCTTTACTACCCTTTCACTATTAGTAAACATTTCTTGTAGAAACTTTGTCAAATCTGTCCTCAAATCTTCCATGTCTGTCTTCAAACTGTCTTCAAATTTATACTCAAATAGTCCATCTTAGCTTCCATGTCATTCATCTTATCTTCTACACCTTTCTTTAAACCATCCATCTTAGATTCTGTTATTTTTTGTGCAAGTGACACTTGTTTCACTTGGTCTTGTAATTTTGATATATCATGTTGCATTTCTTCCCCTTCTTCATGAGTCATGTTAGAGCTTTCAGGTTGCTTACTAGGTGTTTGAATTTTCATTCTTTGGGGCATCAATTATCAATATTAATGCTTTTCTATGCCCTTTGAATTCCTTCAAACTAATTTTTCAAACCAAGCTTATGCAAAAATTTAAAAAAACTACACATCTTCTTTCACTTTGTAGGAGCTTTATATTGAATCTAATGTATCTCTGTAATTTTGGATCATCAAGTTCTAAAATTGCAACCTACAGTAGCCCTATATGTCCTCTTTCCAATGCCACTAGTTTGATCCAAATTGGATTCTCCAGGGAAGAGTTATGCAAAATATCCCACACTGACCTGATTATAGACTACTTGAGTAGAGTGAACTTGTATGACGTGCCACGAGTCACTGTTTCGACCTTTGGCTCTAAAAAATATACACAAGAAACTACAATCCATCCTATTTTTTTACCTTATGAAATTTCAATTCGATGCTCAGAGAGAAATTTACGACAATTTTTCCCAGGTCACTTGTTTGGAATGTAATTCAGGAGTTTGAAAAAGACCAACTTCCTCAGATCATATCTCTGCAAATATACTACGAAAAGCTTTGTAATTCGGATCCAAGGTTTAGTGCTATTTTGTCTCAAACAAGTTTTCTGTTTTATCTTCTGAAACGTCTCAGAAAAAATGTTATAGAGAAAATGCCACGATGACCTATTTGGAGCAGCGAAACCCTAGAATCCAAAGCTCTAATACCAAATTTTATGAAACCAGCTCACAAAAAGATAGAAAAGATAGATCAATTCCTTAGAATTCAGCCTCTTCAAGGGGGCAGCCTCCTTTACATTACATAAATGAATAATTCTTGGATAATTCAAACGAGAATACCTCCTTTTTATATATAGGAGTCTAAGGAATCACAATATAACCCAACTGACCTAACAATAATAATATAAAGCCACAAAAATAACAATAGAGGGATTCTATGGGCACAATAATAACAATATGGGGACAATAGTGGCACAACAATATTAATAATGGATACAACTACAATAGTTATGGGGTAATCACTAGTATTATAGGGACCTAACAAAATACAACTTCTAGGACTAGTAACTCAATCCACCAAGAGCTTCCAGAGCATTTTTCCAACCAAGGCTTCGAGTAATACTAACTCAACCCAAGTGGTTACAAGGATTCTAAAGCGTTTTCCCAACCAGGGCTTCAAGGAACTAATAACTCAACCCAAGTTAAGGAAACATCATAACCAACCAAAACAAGACAAGGAAATAAACCCACAATCTCAATGGTTATCCAGGAAATCGAAAGGCTAAGCAATCCACTATCAATCTAGGCAATTCTCCATGCCAACGATATATCATAATGAGGTAACCACATGCATGTTCCATGCATGCCAAAACTAGTGAGGAAAATATACATGCAACTTGGTACCTACAAGAAAAATCCACTGTAGTTGTTGATCCCGAAGTCCTCTTACAGTTTCCTACTCTTCCTTTACCTTATTTCTCCAAAACTCCAAGTATGCCACACTCTCAAGGAGTGCTCCAAGAAAACCCTAAGTATCCAAGAATATGAGAGAGAGAGATAATAGAGAGAGAACTCCAAAATTAAACTGACCAATATTATAGTGACCATACCTTCCCACTGATCCTCATAAGCCTTTTTCTCAATGAGGCCTCTATTTTATTAATTTTCCATTATTTTCCTCCAGTTTCCTCCTCACATGAAACCTGTGACCTTTCGCATTACTTTTCTCATCATTTCCATTATTTTCATAAATAAATGTGCGAAAATGCCATTTTTCCTTTCTAAAGCCTTAGCCATTGCCTTTTCCAATTTCCTTAGCCATAATAAGCCGAATCAACACACATACTAGGATGTCTTACCCACCATTCAACTTTGAATATGTGTCCCATCATCGTGGCCTTATATATTTTTACATGGATTTTTTAACTAGAGCTATTACAAAACCCTACCCCTTGGGGGAACACCGTCCTTAGTGTTCAATGAAACCTATAACCAACAAGGCTGTTGGAAGAAAACATACTTCCCATGGAACTTTATAACATAGCTTGTTGTCATATTTACAATAATAACCACATACACATTTGCTTCACCCATAAAATAATAATATTGTCTATGAAGCTTTATAAATCCGTCTTGATACAGTATTTAAAATAATACATATATATACACATATGCACATTTTCTTAACCAACAAATAAAATGATCTTTTTGCATCCACAATAAGGGAATCCATTGGCTCACACCTCCACCCTCAAAATAAATACCAGGATTCATCTCCTCCCAAGGAAGTCCAAAATCCACTGTCAAAGTCAAATCTGCATCCAATGTCTACCACTATAATCCCGTGCCACTTATTCTCTCAGTGAATAGTTATTGGTTCATTGTTCTAGGGCACACTCCTAATGTGCATCTGATTCCATCTAGCAATTCTAAAGACAAAATCAAATATATCTTGCGCCTTCCCTTCTCTACTACGTAGTCCCTCAAGTATGTAATAGTATATGTAGGGATGAATAATAAAGAAGGGGTGCATCATAATTTAATCCATATCTATGTTTATGTTTTTATTTTTGTGATCTGTACCTTTGAGAAAGGAGAAAGGCTCTGCAGTTGAGTGTGTGGATGTCTGCGTCTGTAGGTTTAGTGCATAGATCGTCTATAGCTTAGTGCGCACACAACCTGCACTTGTGTATGCAGGTGAAGAACAATTTATTGTACCAAATTCTCTATTATAAGAAACAATTCTTGTGGACAGTCTCACATTGAGATGAACCACAGTAAAATCTGTGTCTTCATCTGTTGATTTTCTTATTATCTGCAATTTATTTAAGTACAGTGAAGGTTATGGATATCTATGATATGTTTAAGTGATGAATGTAATTTTGTGAAGTAATATATCAGTATGAAGTAATTAATGAATGGTAAGTAGTTTATAGCTATTAAAGCATAAGAAAATAAAAAATTGCCACATTGCAGTATCCCTCAAGGTTGTAGAAAACTGGTTCTACAACCTCCCATAGTCACTTCAGTTGGCATTACGACTTACTTACAGGTCATTTACAAAAGGTTCGGTGATTGAGTGTTTTTTGGTGTGGAGTAAAGAATTGAGCCTGGGTCAGTCCAACCTAAGCCAAAAAATGATTCCATTGGTAGGACTGGGATCTGTTTGAGGGACATGTTTATGTGGGATCCATCAAAGAAATAAATTCAAGATTTGGTATAACAGAAGGAACAAGAATTTGCAGAACAAGAAAATAGAAGTCCTCGTCTATCAACTGAAAGTTGGTTGGAGAAGTATATTTTTGAAGATCAATACGAAATCTTCATGTTGAGCTGTATGATTAGATATCAAGGTTGACCAAGAGAAAAAATGTTTTTAAAGGACATGAACCTAAGGAGTGGACTCCTAAATTAATACAATGACTCAAGAACATTGACAATAGGATCTCAAGAGTTTTTGACTTCTGGATTGATAACATCTTGGGAGAATTCATTACTGAGTTCATGGTAGACATGATTGTGCCCTATAGCGAAGGAGAATGAAGTTTTTTCAAAGGACCGCAAGGTAAGTTCTTAATATCTCTAAAACTTTGGATTAAGATGCTTTAGTGCAAAAATGGAATTTTACGAATGCACTAAGACTATTAGTTACTTATGTTTGGGAGAAGAGCCGAAGAAGAAACTAGAACAATGTGAAGTGGAAAAATATATAGAAAGAGATATTGTGGCCAAGATCCAAAGAATTTTATAGAAACTGATTATAACCCTCTTTTAAGAGAGTCTGAAAGTAAAGAAAACCACCGTGAAAACCCTAAAGTTACTTTTAGTATCCACCCTTCCAGCCTGAAAGTTTTCGAAAGCCAAAATCGAGTAATAATCAGGGCACTTTTGGTTTTCCACACCCACCTACCCTTCCTACCCCACATCCCCCTCCCCTTATGAATCCTCTTCCCCCACTCCCTTCCCCCCCCTAAGAAGAACTATGGTTGATGATATTATGCTATCTATCTTTAAAGGAACTGGATCAGAGGGTCCATACAAGTTCTGGTTCTTATGTAAAGTAGTATGGATAGTGAAGTAGGTCCATGAAAAAAATATGAAGAAAGTGCATCTTGTCATGACATTCTCACATAAAGAGTTGACATGGTACATGAAGTATTGAAGCAATCAGATAATATCATTTGCAGATATTAAAGCAATGCTCATAAAACAATTTAAGAATCTGAAGTCTGAGTCGCAGTGTATCAAAGAATTAAAAGAAATCAAATAAAATCCTATAGAATCTATTTGGGAATTTGACCAAAGATTCAAGATATTATTGGATCAAGTGAGATTTGAAATAGCTCAGCAACAACATAAATAATGGCTTATGGTTGTGTTGGTTCCACATGTAAGATTGCCTTTGTCACAAAAAAATATGGAAACATAGGCTGAAGCTTTATAACTTGCGATGAAATTAGAAGTTTCACCTATAGGGGATACCAATGTAGGTATGAAATAGATCGAGGGCCAGCTGGAAAATTCGACATTGCAGATAGAAGATATGAAGAAAAGTAAGGAAGTCAGAGAATAAGTGTCATGTACCAAGTGTAAAGTAGAAGGTCATTCTAAAGAGAAATGTCGGCTCTTCAGAAACTACATGGCTAGTGGAGCACCAAACCCTTTGAACACTGGACCTAGCATATGGTGTGAGATATATAAAACTAGAGGTGAACATCACTAAGAAGATTGCTACCTATTGCAAAAGTATTTCCAAAATGTTGGAAATATTGGGGGGGTGAATCAATATTCCTTTCTAATTGTTACTTTTACTAGTTATATCACTTATATTTTGAACACAAAATGAACAATAATAATAAATTATTTTATTAATTTCTTCAATAGTTAAAGTACAATATATGTAGCTCTCCAGCCCTATATGAAGACACCGATATTCTATCTCCCAAGCTCCAACCTGTATTTTCCAAGCACTGACTTGAACTTCCAAGGCTCCAACCATGTCAATTTGAGGCACCAACGTCTAGGGCTCCAACCCTATCTCTTGTACAGGATCTGACCTAGTTTCTTGATGACTCCTATCCTTTAGGGCTCCAACCCTATCTTCCAATGCTCCAACGTTCTCTCTATGAGGATCCAATCTCTAGGGCTCCAACACTATCTTTGGTAAAAGCTCTAACCTGGTCTTCTTTAGGAATCCTATCCTCTAGGGCTCCAACCTAGGACTTCAATTTGTCAAGATAAGTTTATTAGTTCTTAAAGGCTCTCAATATATACAACTAGCCCTGAAAATAATCTTCACCTTCAACAATGCCCTTGATCTGCATAGCACTTAGCTCAACAATGACAACTTTGTTTTCTTAGAAGTTGTCTGCACAACTCTCCTTGTTTCCCAAACAAAAATTCATCAAGGTCACCTCATGATGGCTTGAATGCATCACGGTATTCAATGATATCCACAAATATTCAATATGTTGATTCACAAAGTTGTCCAAATATTCCCTTTTTTTCTCAAGAGAAGACTTCAATCTAAATAAATCAGCACTTCGACCACGACAACTATGATAGCTTAAACCAACAAAGCTACAGAAACTATGGAAGCTTTGACCATGGAAACTACAACAACTTCAGCCATGGAAACTATGGAAACTTCGACCATAGTATCTTCAACTATGAAAACTATGGAAACGTTTACCGTGACAACTACAACAACTTCGACTACGAAAACTATGGTAACTTCGACCACGAAAACTACGAAAACTTTGACCACAAAAACTATGACAACTTCGACCATGGAAACTATCATAGCTTCAACCATGGAAACTACAGAAGCTTCGACGAGAACAACTAGAACAACTTATCTACTTCTAGCTTGAACCTGTGGGAGGTTATTTAACCCATGAACAATTCGACAAACTTGTCTTCCTATCTTTTATAGGTTGCGACTACTTCTCTACCTCTTGTGTTGTCTCCACCAAAAAATATGAGCTTGAATGGATGAGTTTAGGTTTATATTTATAGTGGTTTTTCCATATTCTGAAGGGACATGTCCCTTTCCCAAGGGTTATCAACCTACTCAACTCGACTTGGACAGTTTGACAAATTTTGACATATGTTGATTTCAAAAATTGATTTCTCTTCAACAGTAAGGAATTTGGAGGTGTTTAATAGCTCTTTAGAAAGAGGAAAAAATCTTGTACACTCCTGCATGAATCCCATCCTTAAATAGGGTCATTCTACCACCAATAAAATTATTTTTGTGATAATGTCATTATTATTTTATTTATGACAGCCATTAGGATTTTAGTTTTAGGCCTCCAATGGTTAGGGCTCCTTCTTTATAGAATTAGGTGATCAAGCTGATTAGGATTAGGGATTCTCTAAAGGTATTATGGAAATCAACAAGATTAGGGTTTCTTTTCAATATGTATTCGTTGGCATCTTCATTTAAGGCTTCATCATCAATGATCTAAGGCTTTTCATAGACATTAGGGCAAGGGCTTATTCATTAAGATTAGGGATGTATCTTAAGGGAATCATAATTATTAGGACTTTCGTAAATGTGTTAGGGCTAAGGCATCTTCTAGAATGTTATGGGCATTTAGATCATGCATCACCAATCTAGGGCATAAATGTACTTAGGGTTTTTTCATGTAGTTAGGGAAACATCATGAAAGGGTTTAAGGCATGTATCACAAGAATATTTTCCATATCCGAAAATGCCATATTGACATCAACGACAAACATGCTACCCTTTGTCATTGATGGAAATGTTCTTTCCCTTCCAACATTTTATCCCCCTTTGACATCAATGGCAAACACGGTGCCCATGTACTCCCCCTATTTTACTGCTTATCTTCATCATATTTTCTTCATCAATAAGAGTTCTTCATAGGTATGTTTCTCCCATAGTTATGGTTCTCTTCATCAATAATAGTTATTCATAGGTAGGTTTCACCCCCTATTATGGTGCCATTCCTTTTGGAAATGTAGTCCATGAAAAATGTGTTTACATTTCTTCATGTGATGAACCAACTCCCCTTGCCTTTATAAATTCCTTTAACTTAAGAAATATTTCTGGCTTTTTGATCAAATGGAAGAAATTTTCAAAAATAGTCCATTGGATGAGTAAGGGATCATGTTCTCCAATCGGGTTTCTCCCAAAAGATGATCTATCAAAGGAATATTGTCCATGAGTGACTCATCAAGGATTTCATAGGGTACTTTCAATGATAGCTTCTACAAGCTCCCCCTAATTGTATGCATGGTCTTATTTTTGGTAGAGTCTCATCATCAAACACTTGGAATATCACATACGTCAAGGATGTCTTCATCAAATCAACAACATATGTTGTTGGCTAGAGTTTCCAAGAGACTTTCAAATCCAATTTTCTTCCTTCTCCATATTTCTGTAACTTTCCTTTTTTGGCTTGGTTGTCATGGTTCTAGCTTATGGAGGGACCCAATTCATGTTGCAATCATGCACCATATGTCCAAGGTTATGGAAATTGAAGCACTCCATATTTTTTATGAATGAGTAATCACGACTTCTTATTGCAAAATTTCTTCTTGGAGATTGATGAGGACAATTATATTTGTCTTTGTGATAGCTGTACAATCTTTTGACATGTGCCCAAAGTTTGTAAGAGAGTAGCAATAACCAAGAACTATATGTTGGTGCCTAGGAGATGAAATTTCCTTGATGTACTTATGAAGTGTTATTTCTTGGGATTCTTTGATGATATCCATTTCCTTTTGTATTCTTAACACCATCTATAAGTCTCATTGGAGAAGGATTTATTTCATAGTTGTCTTGACTCTTCTCCTTATCTTTGCTGAAACTCAGAGCATCAACATTTCTTACATGATTCCTCACATCCCTGTTGTTTGAATTAGTAGGGTTTGCATCATTCTTACGTGAGACTTCACCTGTATAGCCAAGCCCTAATTTATCTATAGGAGATCTTTAAAGACTTAGGATGACATCTAGGTTTTGAGAGCTCTTTAGGCTCTTGTTCAGATCGTCAACTTCCTTTCCAAGGATATCATTTTGTTCTTTAATTTTCTTACATTTTTTATCGTTGTTTGAGAGATTAATCTCCATTTATTCCTTTGTCTTGGTTTCTGATCTTAATTTGTTGATGTAAATTTCCTTTTCATCTAGTTGGCATGTCATGGTGTTTCTTTCCTTTTTTGCCTCATCAACTTTTCCTTCTATGACTACCAAGGATTCTATCACCTTATCAGCTCTTTGTGCTTCTTTTATTGTTTCTTCTAGTTGAGATCTAAGGGATGAGACCTCTTCCTTGTATTGACCAATTTCTGCTTCAAGTTTGTTCAAGTTCTTGAGTCTTTGTTCAAGGTAGCTTGACAAAGTTTCTGCCCTTTTATTTTCCTTATCCAATTGATTCATCATGGATATAATTTCTTCAAGATTATTTCTTTTGTTTTGATGAAATACCTCCTTAAGTTTGGTGAGCTCCTCATCTCTTTCATGTACTTGAAGCTTGAAAAGGTCAACTTTCTTCCTTGTCTTGTCCTGGTCACCATCTTGTGCTTTCTTCTTATGTTCCTCATTTTCCTTTTTCAAAATGTTGATCTCTTCCATGGTAGCTATAAGTTTAGTCAGGACATCTTCTTCAAAGTATTCTTTTCTTTCTTCTTCTTCTAGTTATCCTTTGGTCTTGGTGTCATCATTATTATTTTAAACTTCCTTGATGGGTTTTGGATTTCCTTCTTTCTTTCCATCATCTTCTTGACTAGAGGTCATGGTGAATGCTCCTTTTGAGTGAAGGTCATGAAGTTTGTCCCATATATCTTTTATTAACGAACATTTTTCCAAATTGGCCTTTATATCATTTGGTAACCCATTCAAAATTGTCTTCATTTCTCTTGTATTGTACTTCTTGGGTTCAATGTCCGTCGTGCTATCAATATTCATTGATTCCCATACTCTAACGTCTTGATCCATTAAGAAATTTCTCATTCTTACCTTCCGTACATCAAAGATTCCATTGAACACTGGAACTTTCCCAATTTGATTGTCTTCAGTTTTCATGGTTGAGGAAGAGACATATTCAGGAAGATTGGAGGATTTCTTGCTTGGCTTTTCCATTTGTGTTCTAAGGATCAACCTTCAAGCTACTAGGATTTGAGTGAAGCTACTGGCTTTGATACCAATTACTGGAAATAACAGAGGGGAGGTGAATTAGTATTTCTTTTAAATTTTTACTTTTACAAATTAGATGACTTATATTTAGAACACAAATTGAACAGTAAGAATAAATTATTTTATTAATTCCTTCAATAAATCAAGTACAATATATGTATGGCTCTAACCCTAGATGAAGGCACCAATCTTCAATCTCTCAGGCTCCATTCTGTATTTGCCAAGCACCAAATTGGACTTCTAAGGCTCCAACCTTGTCAAATTGAGGCACCAAACTATAGGGCTTCAACCATATCTTTGGTACAGGCTCTAACCTAGTTTCATGAGGAATCCTATCCTCTAGGGCTCCAACCCTATCTTCCAACACACCAACCTTCTCTCTATAAGGCTCCAATGCTATCTATGGTACAGACTCTAACCTATTCTTCTTTGGGACTCCTATCCTCTAAGGCTCCAACCCATGACTTTAATTTGTCAAGATAAGTTTAATAGTTCTTCAAGGCTCCTAATATCTTCTGCAATCAGCCATGACATTAATCTTTAGCTTCAACAATGCCCTTCTCCAGAGATCTTAGCTCATCAATGACAACTTTGTCTTTTTAGAAGGTGTCTCCACAACTCTTCATGTTACCCAAGCAAAACTTCTTCAAGGTCATCTCATGATGGCTTGAATGCATCATGGTGTTCAATGATGTCCACAAATATTCAATATGTTTCTTCAAATATTTCTCCAACTCTTCCCTTTTTTTTCTCAAGAGAAATCTTCAACAAGCTCTATTTTTCCAATCCCAATAATTTAATACTTCTATCATGAAAACTACGAAAACTATGGTAATTTTTACCACAGAAACTATGGAAATTTTAGCCACGGAAACTATGGAAAATTTGACCATAGTAGCTTCAAATATGGCAGCCTTGACCATGAAAACTATAAAAACTTTGACGATGGAAACTACAGTAAGTTCAACCATGGAAATGATTGTAGCCTCAAACATGAAAACCATAGAAACTTCTCCGCTTCTATCTTGAACCTGTGGGAGACTATTTAACCCAAGAAAAATTCCAAAAACTTCTCTTCCTTGCTTTTCTAGGTTGTGGTTGCTTCTCAACCTCTTGTCTTGTCTCCACCAAAAAATATGAGCTTCAATGGATGAATTTAGGTTTATATTTATAGTGACTTTGCCATATTATGAAGGGACATGTCTCTTTTCCAAGGGTTATGAGCCTACTCAAGTCTGCTTGGATAGTTTGACAATTTTTGACATATGCTAATTTCAAAAATTGATTTCTCTAATGGTAAGGAATTTGGGGGTGCGTAATAGCTCCTTAGAAATAGGAAAATATCCTATACACTCATATGCCAATCACACCTTAAATAGGGTCATTTTATCACCAATAAAATTATTTTTGTGAGACTGTCATTATTATTTCGTTTATGGCAGCCATTAGGATTTGAGTTTTAGGCATCCAATGTTTAGGGCTCCTTATTTATAGAATTAGGTCATAAAGCTCATTAGGATTAGGGTTTCTTTAAAGGTATCATGGAAATCAACAATATTAGGGTGTCTTTTCAATATGTATTCATGGGCATCTTAATTTAAGACTTCACCATCAATTATCTAAGGCTTTTCATGGAGATTAGGTCAAGGGATTATTCATTAAGGTTAGAGCTTCATAGACATGGGATTCCATTCATATATCTTAGGGAATCATAAGTATAGGACTTGCATCAATGTGTTAGGGCTAAGGCATATTCTAGACTATTATGGGATTTTAGATCATGCATCACCAATCTAGGGCATTATTAGGTCTGGAGCATGACTATCTTTTGTATTCAAAGGTATCGCCGCATTTGACCACAATTCGTAATGGGGCAGAAAAGCTTCCCATAAAATATATGCTGCAGGGGGGTCCAAGAGGGGCATCTATGACCTTTGGGAGCCCCCATCCATAGGGGATCAGAGACAACTCCCCTGAAACTAAAAATAGATGTAAAATTGCCTTGTAAAATGTTGTATTTTCGTAGTCAATCTAGGCCATTCATTAAGTGGAGACACGAAAGTAGAACTTATGTTTAATTTAGGTTTTTTTTCCCTAAAAGGCAACCCCTCAGTATATATGGGGGGAATTGTATTGCATCTATGTATATCTATATTCTGAATGAGGAAGAGAGAGGAGCTTAAGAGTGAAGAGGGAATTATAGCGGATCTGCTCTAGGTTCTATCTCTTCAGTTTGTTAGATAATATAAAAGGAAGGAATGGTTGTTTCTCTGTGGACGTAGCCCAAACTAGGTGAACCACGCATATCTGTGTCTCTCTTGTTTTTATGTGTTTTGTGTGTTTATATTTTTTCAATCTTTTGTGTTCCATTGCTCTGTAATATATAATTTTCTAACAGGCATAAATGTACTTAAGGTTTTGTCATGTAGTTAGGGAAACATCATGAAAGGGTTTAAGTCATGTATGAGATGAGTATTTTCCATCTTTAATAATGTCATATTAACATCAATGACAGCCTTGTCCAACACAAAATCCAAGAAACCTATATTGCAAATTTTGCAAATCAGTAAGGCATGATGAGAACATCTTTTGAACTTATTAATTGATGATGGAATGAAATACTAATGCCTATAGAATGAAAGTTGAATAACATGGACATGAGGAACATGGAAAGCGTGATAGTTGAGGTGTATAGCAAGGAAGAGGTCAAGGTGGCAGAGATGGCAGAGGTCGAGGATAGATTATATACTACAACTATGGCTAGGCAAGTCACTTTGCAAGACATTGTCAGATCCTACTATGACATGTAAGTATTTCAAATCGTTTGATCATGTAGTTGAGGAATGCTTGGTACTTATGGAAAAAATGAAAGAAAATAAAAAAATCAACAGCTAATGAATAACATTCAAATGATGACTGCAGAACCAAAGATTGATGAACCTCACATTAATATTGTAAGAAGGAGTGGAGCAGTGACTGGAAATGATAAAGAAAATGGAAATAAGGAAGTTGAAGGCACATGGGTAAGAGATACTGTGGATAAATCTAATGCCTTTCATGTTCAAAAGTAAAAGGAAGAATTTATGAAACAAAAGTGAAGCTTTATGGGTGTAGGAGATTTGACATCTAGCATGCAGCAGAATAAGAAGAATAGTTATGGTATACAATACAATAACATGATGCAACATATAAGGTAGATACTTTAAAATATTTTCTTCAAACTTGTATGAAATTGTTGTGATATCAAAGAGTTGTAGAAGGACTTTAGGAATTGATAAATTCCTGTACATCTAAAGAAGTATCATAGAGTGAGATGCATGAGATTAACAATTTACATATAATTAAGAGTAGTGGAAAGGAAATAAGGCTTAATACACAAATATGAGAATATGACATGGACCAAGTTATTTTAGAACTGGGATCTTAAGCTAATGTCGTGACAAAAAAACATGGGATTTAATGGGTCAACCGAGTTGCAATGGTGACATATTCAGTTAATAATGGCAAATAAACAAAATATTGTTCCTCTAGGAAGATTATCGGGCACTACAGTGGACATTGAAGGGATGCGCACTACTACTGATTTTGAAGTGATAGAAATTGTGGGTGACAGTAACCCCTATCCTGTATTACTTGGAACAGATTGGATGGCTATAATAAACTTAAAGAAGAGACAAATGATATTTGAAAGAAATAATATGAGAGTGATCGTTCGCTTGGATCCATCAAAAGGAGAAAGGTATATTGAACCAGTTAAAGAGGAGTACAATGCAGCTGATATAGATAACATCTATCAGATGGAACCAAAAGAACAATATTGTGTTAACCCTAGTGAAGTTAAGTTGATTTGGGAGCGTGATAGTTCATGTGCTTCAGATTCATAAGAAGAATTAGAAAATTAGAAAAATAGGTTACATGAAGTATCTACAAGGTGATGCACAAGAGTTACTAAATACGTTCACTGTATGATAGTTGAGGTATCTGACTTACCTTTTTATGATGACTTGGGTGATAAAAATATTTTTCTTGAAGAATATGAAGAACAGGTCCGAGAGTGTCAAAAATTGTTAGCTCTGGATATAGTCTTCAGAGCTACTACTACTAGATGGTGTGTATGTTAGGTTCCTATACCAGTCATAATTTTGAATGGCTAAGGTTAAGCCTTGTAATATGTACATACCTTTGATTCCTGCAAATGTTTTTTGTATTGAAAAATAAAAAATGAAAAGAGGGTATGTCCTAAAAGAAAAATTAAAGGACAAAAATAATAAAGAAAAGGGTCCAATAAAGTGAAAAATATGAACCCCGAAAAAGAAAAAGAGACCATGAAAGTGTGCAAGTCTAAATGCCACTACTATTTACTTTATGAAAAATAATGATTGTGTGTAGCTTATGATTCATGCCACAATCCAGGGTAATCAAACTATTTAATCTTGATTATACCATGCTTTAAATTTGATGTTGATAGTCAGGGAATAATATCTTACCACACTGTTTAATCTTGGCATATCTTTAGATTAGGTAGAGTAAAAGAAAAGGAGCTCATCAGTTTAATTTGAGTCCTTGGATGATTTAGTGATACAATTAGATAGTTTGCTTTGTGAAAAGAAAGAAAATGGTTTAATAAGGGTTTGCTAGTTTAAACACACCTTAATTAAGTGAAGAAAAAATGGTACGACAAGTAGATGGGTATGTAGAAGAAAGGTTGCAAAAATATGATCATAGGGAAAAAAGAATATTTATCATATCTCATCATAGGTTTCAAATTTAAATGATCAATCAAGCATGAAGATGGATTTCAAGTTAAATTAATTAACTTCCCTCATTCATTTTACCTATTTTACTTAACTAATTTCCCATAATAAAGTTCTAAGTACTAAAAAAATCTATGTCAAGGGGGCTCAGAGCATTTCTCTAACTTTTGGAGGGACCAGACCCTTGACTCAATGACTTATAGATATCAAGTACATAATTCCCCTCATAAAACTTCATCCCCCCTTCATCTCATTCATTTCCCTAATAAAACCCCTTTTCCTAACGTTAAAACATTATTTGCCTAGGGAAAGTAATCACCACCATGTAAATTCCCTTTGAGATAAAAAAGCCACAAAAATACTTTAGCCTAAGCTATAATTCATCTATGCAAAAAACGAATAAATCACAAAAAATACATTATGCTTAGTGCTATTCATTCCCGATGTTTTTCATATTAACTTCTAACTATTATATGTTAATTCCCATTAAATAACCCTTTTTCTGTATATATTAATTTCGTATATAAACCTATCCTTATACCCTAGTTTAAATATAAACTATAAGATACATCAAACCCAACAAAGACCCACTAACTAATCGATTTGTGATTAAGTTAGGCAAAAACATGATTAAGCCCTCCACTAATAACCATGTTGCCCTAATCCGAGCTTAATCCACCATTAATCCCAATACCGCCATATTTAAAGTGCTTGCCAGGCCCCCCATTAACCTTCAAGTGAAATCGCGCCTCAACCACCGTTCAATCTAAAGGCCCGAATCCAACGCTCTGAAACCATTTTGGGCAGGATTATCTGCCAGATGATACACACCCGAAAAATTTGTTTTCCATGAGACCGCCCTGGTGACGTGTCAGTCGCTAAGTGGAATGAGGTGACCCCTCCTAAAAACCACCCGATGCCCATAAGCAGTGCGAAATTAGCCGCTTACCACCTCCCCGCTACGTGAAAAATTAGTCACTATTGACCCATACCCGCTAAAAACATTTCTTCCATATAAAAGCCAAAAAACCCCAAAAATTTCTTTTTGGCTGAATTTTCGCCTGCAAGCTTTTATATGCATCCCCAACACCTACAAAACATCGAAGCCATCAACCCACGCATAGATTTTTCTCCAGAGAACACCACATACCACCTAGTCAACTGTACAGCTTCCACAAGAACCCTTCAACCAATTACAACTACCAGTTACCCTACTCAGAGTAAATTTTCCTCAGTTTCAATTATTTAAGCCTTAATTCACCAAGTGCCCTGTCAATTTCAAGTTAGACCAGTCATTGATTATTTTGCTATACTTAAAACATAATTAAAATTACTCTAATAGACTCCAAACTACACCTTGGTGAATACTCAAACCATGCAACTACCAAGCTACCTTTGAAAACCCCAATTCAACCTTGAGCATGCCTAATTCGAATCCACAAGAACCAAATTATGGTTGCCCCTACTAGATTGAACGTGAGACCCATCTCGATGCCCCATTTGGACCTAGATCACCTTCCCTTAGCTGATAGAGATTTCTAGATAAACGATACCTATATTTTAGAGCTCCTTCTCAAAATACACTACCAAAGTAGGGACAAGTTCCTGAACCACGCTGATGAAATTGGTCTTTGGGAGCCAAATTTTCCCAAGTACCAGTTCCCCCTGTTACACAAAAAATTGTCACCATGACTTTCTACAGTTTGTGTGAGTCCATCAATACTCATACATACCTCCTTTGCAAGTCTTAAACCTCAGCTCTTCATGTCAAGCCTTGAAAATGGGAGAAAGACCTTAAAAATATCTCAAATCCTAGTTTCGCACTTTCTCCTAGCATTGCTTGCGGTGTCGCACCTAATGGTCATGCTTCCTACGAACCTAACCACTTTGTATATTAAGTAATGGGTGCGAACAGCTGTAAAAGTTAAAAAGGTGTGAGTTCATTCTTAAAAACTCATCTTGGGTCACTTCTAGACACTTCTAGAAGGAATATTACGCTGGCAAGTCCGCTCCACCTTGGTTCATCCATTCCATAACTAGGGGAGCTAACTCCATGATATGAGGTGCTTATCCCATTGAATGAGGAACTTATCCCTTCAATGGTGGACCTGCAACTTCCTCCATTTGCACTATAAATTCATGCATTGGGCTGGTTGTAGAAGGGGTTGAAAGCTGAAGATTCTTGAGGGTAAATGCTGCTGAAAACTAGGCTTCCCTTTTGATCTTGTGAGAGGAGAGATCACATACCTTTCATGTCATTTGGGAAGTGAGTGAGGCTTTTCAAAGTAGAGGACACTCCTGCTGTGCCCTGGAAAGAACTTGTGCAACATCAAGGAAAAGGTTGTAAGGTTCTTTTATTCATAAAGTCAATACAATGAAGTTTGTTTTTCTCAGTGAACTGTCTCTAATGGTTTGTTTTATGACCTCCTTGATATTCATAATGAACATGTTTTGTTATACGCAGGTATGCTTTGATGTGTGCTTGCTTTTGTATGCAGATTATTAAATGAGAACTCCTTGAACCTATTGGGATAAAACTGCCTGAAACAAGCGTTGGACTGAGTTAGGGTCTTTTACACTTCTTAGTATTCATTAATGAATTGAAACGTGTTTAGAGAAAAATAGGTTTGCTTGTGCTCTTTGTTGCTAGATATCATTAGATACTAGGGAGATCGGTCTTGTCCGCAAGAACGATTTATCCGGCCAACAAATTGGCGACTCTGCTGGGGACTGGTTTGGTTTGGATTTTGATTTGTCTTTGCTTTGACTTGAGAAACTTAAGTTTTTGCTTCTGATTTTGCCTCGATTCGTGTGAGTTTGGGTACTGGTTAGAGCCTCGTTGATTTTTTATTTTTTGAAAATTTGGAAGAGGACCGCACCCTCTGAGTTAGTTATAGTGCGGACCTATCCGCACTATTACAGTGTAACATAGAGCGGCACCGCACTTGGTTTTACTAGATGCCTGCGAACCCCTTTCAAAAATTTGAAAAACCTAAAATCCATCTACCCAGTTAGGTTTAGTTTTTATCCATAGCTTTTAGTATATGCCTAGACCTGCATTTGTCTTGACAAAAGTTCCTTTTGAGTTAGTTTTCATTGGTATTCTTGTTTGGAATTATTTTCTAAGAAGTTTTGTTTGATTGGATTGGTTTTTGCTTGGTCTTTGTAGTAGCTTAGAGATCCGAAGCCTTGAGCCTTAGATCACCCTGGTCTCTCTGGTTTTCATGCTGATTTTGACTGGCTTATGAAATCTATCCGTGAAGAGACCTAGATCCCATTTGTATCTTTTGCAAAACTTTGATTGAACTTGATTAAAAGTTTTGATTTTCATTTTTTCTATTAAAATATAATTGGATGTTTTTGATTAGTTTGTTGAGCTGAACAAATTGATCCTTAGTTAGTTGAAACACTAAGTTGAACGTCCTCAAAAACATTTCAAGTGTCTTTTCAATCCATTTTTCGTTTACATCTCGGGATTAGATCATAGTTTTGAATATTTTGTAGAAATTATACAAGCTTGTTGAAAATTTGTTTTCAATAGTTTTTTAGATTTTTTCTAGATATCTTAAAAGCTCTCTTAAGGGAATTCCTTATTCTTGTAGTTGTTGATTCTTAAAAAGCAAAGGGATTTTCTGTGAGTGTCATTAGTAGCTTCGGTTTTAAAAAGTTCTTTGGAAAAGACAAAAAAGTTTCCTTTCAATTGTATGTTAAGAGAAAGATTTGATTTTCCAAGCATTGCATTTTCGACTCTTCCTTAGCCAGATATTCATTGAAAAGGAAAACGAATTGTTATCATCTTAGGTTCATTTTTAGTGTTTTGGAGTCGAGTCTTCATACCACAAAGTTTCATCTCCGCACCCATTGACTTAAGGAACAAACAATAAAATTAACGCTTAATTAAAATCAATCTAGGAATCGTTTTATTTTCTAGGACTCTTTTCACCAACATAGCTTAGGCTAGTATCTTGGAGTAGGGAGTAATTAACTCTCCAAGGTAGTTTAAACAAACAAGTAGTCGATCTTGTGGTAGGAAGAAAATCCAATTGTTACATCTATGCTCTGGGAAAGATCCTCTTAAAGGAGAAACACGAGATCATATCCGAACGAGTGTGGGAATCAATCCTTCCTCATTGAGAACGATAGAATATATTCACGTATTAAAAACGGTAAACCTCGGATTAACCATTGTCGAAGAGCCTGGGGTCACTTGTTGGTCGACCTTGGATTATGTCAAGGAGCCTTGAAGGGGATTGAGCTTGTTACTTTGCCCTTGCGTGTATATTTGTTTCTGTTGGTGACCTTAGTGACCATAATCTTTAGGATTCTTTCCTAGGTGATGGTGGAGGGAAGATCCCACTGTACCTGAAGCAGACATTGACTAGACTCACTTGGACTCTCTGGGGGTTTATCTTCACTCGAGACGGTTATAGTGGAGAAACTTGTGCTAGTTTGTTTCATTAAGCAGGTTGTCGGGGTAACTGTTCCAACCGCCATTTATGTATTGAACTCTGCGACGTTGGATTTCATCACCAACTAGTGTTTTCAATCCGGAAAGATACTGTTTTTGTGTGATTTTCTCTCCTAGATTTGTTAGGTGTGTGCTTCAAATTGTTTGGTTCTTTAGAGACTTTAGGTGTTTTTCTTGAGATTTTTCTTTGTTTTCGTGTGAAGTAATTCTTAAATTAATCGTGGCTGAATTACCGAGGCAATCCCGTCGACTTCGGCGGCAGCCTCTCGAATTTACACCAAGTCAGCTAGAAGTGTTGCGCGCCCTTGTCACACTTAGTGAAAGTAGGGTTGGGTCACCAGAGGCTGGAGAGTCTTCGTTGATTGTACATCCTGATTATATAGTGCAAGCAACAAAACATATTTCTGAACCAATTTCATTTTCTGAGGTTACTGGTAGTATCACTCCTACTAGTTCGGTAGCCGAAGAACCTGAAATCTCTGAACCTGAAACTAAAATTTCTGCTACTCCATCTTCAGGATTTGCTTCTCCTGTTTCTAGTGGTCCTAGTTCACCCAAAGTAGAAAATATTATCACCGAGAATCTTCCTTCTAGACTCATTTCCATTGAAGAAATTATAAGCTCAAGTCCGGATGAAGGTATAAGCATCCCTGAAAACCAACCGACTATTGAACTTAGGGAGCGTGAATCTATTTTCTTCAGTCCCATTAGAGGTGATGCTCGGTATATTTCGTTGACCAATTTCTTAGAAAATCTAGGTCTCGCGTCTTCACCACCTCGATTTCCTTTCCATCCAACACCCAGAGGTTATTATCCTCCCTTGAATATGTCAAGATAGTCATCCTTGTTTACTCAGACGCTAGAAACATTTTTACATGGCGGTCCTTCTGTTCCTCCTGGGTATCAGTTTGTATCTGGTATGTTTTTAGGAGCTTCTCCTCGACCCATCGATTATGCCGTATCTCCTGGTCATAACGGAACTAAACTATTAAGTGTTGAAGAGATTCTTATGATGTTTGGTACTACTCCTAATCTGTAACCTCAAGGTAGTTCAATACCATATGGGGGGCAGCCGCAAGGTACTCCAATACTGCCTGGGGGGCAACCCCAAGGTAGTCCATTACCACATGGGGGGCAACCTCAAGGACAGTATGTTCCTACGGGATAGTATTTTCCTCAAGGTCAACCCCAGTACCAATATGTACCTCAAGGTCAACCCCAATATCAATATACACCTCAAGGTCAATACCAGCCTCAAGGTCAGTACCAACCCCAAGGTCAGTACCAACCGCAAGGTCAGTACCAACCTCAAGGTCAGTACCAACCTCAGGGTCAATATCAACCTCAAGGTTTTCAACCACCTTCAGGTCAATGATTTGTTCAAGGACCCGGAAATGTACCATATAATTATCAATATTACACTCAACCTGCTTTTGGTCCTCAATACGTTCAACCTATTATGGGTCCATACCGTGGAATGAACGTGGTTTGGGATCAACAGACTCCGCAACCCAGTGTGCAGTTGTCATCTAAATCTGGACAGCCTTTTGTTTTTGGTTCACCCCAGCAACCTGTCCAGCCTACTATTCAAACTGCTACACATGGGGCAGTTCAACAGCCTGGGCCTAGTTCGTCATGAACTCCATCCCAAACGTCTGCTGCAACTGCTCCAGCTTCTGTTCAATCCACTCCACCTATTTCTGGAATATCAGCGACTCTAGTTTCTACTGCTCCTGTATCAACTCCTCTGGCCTCTTTAGCCCAGTTTGGACCTACAATACAGACTCCAGTTTCTATGCCTACAAGACAACCTGGGCCTAGTACGGTTGTTACAAGTCAACCACAATTTACTTATCAACCGTACCAAGGGCAGTACCAATATGGGCCCGCTGTGCAGAACAAAGCTTATCAATATCAACTTTACCCTGGGTATACATATCAACAACCTCAACAATCCCAGTATGGTCTGGTTAATCCTGGTTTTCTAGGAGGATATAATATCCCAAATGCGAATTTGATACCAAGCTATCCTGGATATCCTCCTCCTAGGGCTGGTCTTATGACCCCAATTTTTCGGGATCCAAACCATCAGTCAACGTTTATAGCAACTTTGGATTTTCCTGACTTGTCGCACCTTACGAATGATCTAATCAATTATCTTCTGTTTGGATGCCAATGCCAAATAAGTTGCCCAGTGATATACCAAAGTTTGAGGGGAAGCCAAGAGATGATCCATCTAATCATGTGATGACTTGCCATCTCTGGTGTGCGTCGAATTCTATTATAGATGATTCCATTCATCTTCGTCTTTTTCAACACACTTTGATTGGCCTTGCAGCCAAGTGGTACATTGAGCTTCCACGAGGCTCTTTTTATAATTTTAGTCAGTTAGCCACTTCCTTCCTTACTCGTTTTCAGCTGCCAGTCCGATATGACAATGGCACGGAATTATTAACTTCGTTAAAGCAGTCAACGCCCACTTATATTTCGGATCATATTCATGAATGGCGACGTCGACGTCATTTAGTGAAAGTTTTTATCCCAGACCAAATCATTTTACCCAAAATAACTGAAGATGTCGCTAACGCAGGGGTAGTTATAGAAGAGCAAGTAATTGCTCAAGCTCAGTACCTTGACTTAGTTTATACGCAGTCAGGTACGTTGCATGAGAAAATCTCCGACCTTCCAAAAAAAAATCAAATAGCTGCACCTCCCTGAGGGTCTCATGCCGCTGATGGTATGATTGGTACTGTTAATACAAAAAGTAAGAAGAAATAATCCAAGAATTCTTCTCCCATAATAACTTCACCAGATTCCACTAAGGGAGAGTCTTCACCTGAACTTTCTACCGATGTTTGTTGAAAATAATACTGAGAGGGGGGGGTGAATCAGTATTATCTAGTTCTTTTAACAAATCTTCCTTATTTACACTTTGAATTATCTTTGCATATCAGTACCATAAAATAATGAGCATGAACAAGAAAAACAGACAGTCACATCAAAGAACACCAGGTATAAGGTGGAACCCAATGTGGGTGAAAACCACCTGCTGCAATATGTCTCTATCTTCTTAGAAACTTCTTTTACAATGATTTGTACTGGTGCAGACCTTTACCAGTATGCAGGCTTACAACTGCAGAGAGCTAAAACACTCTCTCGTTTTCCAGTCTCTCTTGGAAGGAGCTACAACCCCCACTTCCTTTTCTTTCAAGACCACTTTTCATAAATTTTCAAACTGGATCCATAAACATCAAATGATCATCAAGTACAAGTAAATCACCCAGTCAATCATATACAATGAGAGTCATCAATCAGATCTAGTCCATCAGATCACATAAAGATGAGTCATTAAGAACATAATCAATCACTTCTCAGACTGCTGCTATCAGATCATAATACCAGAAACCAGACATCACTTCAACACCCAGAACACAGAAAGGATAAACATGGACAACTAAATTGATTTCAAGAGAAGTACGCAGCTTCACCCATGTAACGTCTGCGTACAAGTACGCACTGTTCTCCTGTGGCGCTACGGACCTCCGCACCTGCACCTTCTGTGGAACCGCGCACCGGCGCAGCTGCATCTTCTGTGGCGCCACGCACCTCTGCAGCAGTGCCTTCTGTGGCGCCGTGCACCTCCGCAGCTGCGCCTTCTGTGGCGCCACGTACCCCCGCAGTTGCGCCTTTTGTGGTGCCGCGTACCTCCGCAGTTGCGTCTTCTGTGGCACCGCATACCTCCGCAGTTGCGCCTTCTGTGGCGCCGTGCACCTCTGCAGCTGCGTCTTCTGTGGCGCCGTGTACCTCCGCAGCTGCGCCTTCTGTGGCGCTGCGTACCTCTGCACCTGCAGCACTTCTGCGCCTGCGTATCTCCGCGCTTTTCTTTCACTGCACTTGCGTACCTGCGGGTATAGATAATTTCAAGACTTCAAGAATAACCCAGACTGTGAGATCTACAGATCTGATCATGCGCTCGAGAGATCACCCTTCACTGATTTGCTTTCCACTTCACTTTCATATAGATCAAGCTTTTGAAACAATAACGCAATATTTCAGATCTTAAGATATTCAATTTGCAAAAGATGTTTAGCCAAGGGAAATTCTTTGCTTTATATAAATCATGGATCAATACCACGAGCCAAAACCACAATAACACAAATACCGTCGGCTAAATACCAAAGATTAAACATAAGAAACCCCATGTGCGTTTTTTTCTGCCTTGAAGTGAGTGCACTGGGTGTACGCACCTCCTGAACGGCTGACCTGCGTGTCTGGCCGCGGTCCCTTCACAATGTACCTGCGGGTACGCATCTTCTGAACTGTTCTCCTGCGTACTTCTTAATTTTCAACATATTGAGAGCCTTTCCACGGGTGTTGCCATCAAGTACAACATCTGTAACATATAGCCATACTAGAAACATAATGCCAACAATCTCCCCCTTTGGACTTGATGGCAACCTTAAAAACTTCAGCGTCATTCTCCCCCTTTGACATCAAGGGCAAAGGGTTATGCTCCAATCTCCGGTGCCATAACCAGTGTTCATCATCCTTGCTCAAATAGAATTGTTGTTGTCCTTCTTCAAATATGTATAGATTATTTGGAGTTCTTCTTCCTTTGATCACTGTTTCACCTGTATCAAGATCACAAACGCGACATCCATTTGATCTAAATATTACCTCAGTTCCTTGATCACACATCTGGCTGACACTTAGAAGATTATGCTTCAATCCATCAACATACAAAACATTTCTAGCCTTGACCTTTTCTTTCAACTGAGCAATGCCTTTTCCTTTTATAGTTGCAGGAGTATCATTTCCAAAAGAAACTTTCTTTCCCTTTTCTAGAACAGAATAAGACTCAAGTTTTTCTTTATCACCTGTCATATGCTTCGAACATCCACTGTCAATGTACCATAGATTTTCCTGTCCCTCTGCATAAAATGCTATCCCACATCTTTCTGTTTGTGGTTCCTTTATTCTCCATGTTTTGGTGCTTGGGGCTTGTTCCTTTCTCTGCTGAAACTTGCTCCTGCATTCAGAATCTTCATGACCAAAGTTATTGCAAATAGAACATTCAACTTCATTTTCAAGAGCTGAAAAATTATTATAGGTCCTTTTTGAAATCCCAGTCACACTCCTTTGTTTTTGAGCTTCTCTAGTCATGATTGTTTTATATGCAACACATTGGGCTGCTTTATGACCAAAGTTATGGCAAGAAAAGCATTGTCCATTGAAGAAACTTCTGCAGTTATCGAATCTACCAGCCAATTGATGGTAATTTCTTTTGTCATCTATTCTTGAAATAAATTGAGAAGATTTTACCTGTGGCTGGTTGTAGCTTTTGTTCACCCTTAAGATGGATTTCCCCTGATAGTTTCTGTTTGTAATTCGTCCCTGCTTTACCTGATGGTCTTCATTTTTCTTTTGCTCACTTCTTCTTGCTGCATCAAGATAGCTTTTTGAGGTGGATGCTTGAGAAGTTTCTCCATTATAGCCCAGACCTGTCTTGTTTAGAGGAGACCGCTGCACATTGATAATCTCATCCAAAGTTTCAGATCCTTTGAAAAACTTGAGATTAATAGCTTTTGTTTTCTCAATCTCTTTTCTAAGACCAACAATTTCACCTTCTAATTTTTCAAGATGTCTTTCCTTTTCATCAATTTGAAATTGTAGAGTATCAATGATCATATTCTTCTCTTCTATACATCTCTTAAGTTTAGTAATTTCTTCATGAAAGTAATCCACATCTATAGCATCCATATAATCATCATCTTCAAATGCCATTAATAATTTATATTCATTACCTCGTTCATCTTCATGACTGTTTGATAGACCATCACTATCTTCATGAGTGTAGTAGCTTTTCTTACTTGCACTCTGTTTCTTCTTCCATCTAGCAGGTTCCTTTCCTTTATCCTTATAAGGACATTTTGCAGCATAATGACCTACTCTTCCACAAGCAAAGCATTTAAAAGGCAACTTACCTCTGAACCTTCCAGAACCCCTTTGAAGATTTCTGACAAAGTTTGATTCTTCTTCCTCTTCTTCTGGGGCGTGGCTTGCTTCATAATAATCTCCTTTGCCTGATGCCTTGAAAGCAGCTTCTCTTCTATCTGATGGACCTCCCTTTCTCATTTCATAAGCAGTTAGAATTCCATGTAGCTGAGACATAGTAAGAATTCGTAGATTTCTTTTTCTTCTATTGC
>APFE030605937.1:539866-575817 GCA_000404065.3 Pinus taeda
CGAAGAAAATAGTTAGCCACACTTTCATCATTATACATCTTGAGAGTCTCATACTGAATCCTGAAAGTTTGAAGTTTAGCACGCTTTACCTGTTCATCTCCTTCATAGCTCGTGACAATTTTGTCCCATATCTCTTTTGCAGATTTATAGCGCATTACCTTCATGAATTCCGATTGGTATACATCCTAATAGGGTACTGACTGCTTTTGCATTTGTTTCATACTTCTTTTTCTCGTCTGCATCCGTAGGAGTAGCTGAAGGAAAAGCATAGCCTGTCTCTACAATGTCCCAAACTTCTATACCAAGAGATTGAAGATAGGCAGCAACTCTTACCTTCCAATAATTGAAGTTTGTCCCATCAAAAACCGGTGGCCTGATTGATGCTTCTCTCTCGTAGTTTCTCATGATGAACGATCTACCTTCAAGCGATCAAGCTTCTTTGAAGGACCTGCTCTGATACCAATTGTTGACAATAATACTGAGAGGGGGGGTGAATCAGTATTATCTAATTCTTTTATAAATCTTCCTTATTTGTTCTTTGAATTAGTTTTGCATATCAATACCATAAAATAATGAGCATGAACAAGAAAACAGACAATCACACCAAAGAACACAGATATAAGGTGGAAACCCAATGTGGGTGAAAACCACCTGCTGCAATATGTCTCTATCTTCTTTCAAATTAGAAACTCCTTTTACAATGGTCTTGTACTGGTGCAGTCCTTTACCAGTACGCAGGCTGCAACCTGCAGAGAGCTACAACTCTCTCTCGTTTTCCAGTTTCTCCTGGAAGGGAGCTACAACCCCCTACTACTTTTCTTATAAGGACCATTTTTCATAAATTTTCAAACTGGATCCATAAGCCTCAAATGATCATCAAGTATAAGAGAATCACCCAATCAACTGTAGTAACCAGATCAACAATAATAGGACCAAACCCAGAACAAAACAATGATAAACAAAGATTTTAAGAGAAGTAAGCACCCTGCTCAACTGCTAGCCTGCTTACGTAAGCACCCTGCTCAACTGCTTGCCTACTTACAGTACTCACCCTACTCAACTGCTTGCCTGCATACAAGTACGCACCCTGCTCAACTGCTAGCCTGCATACAAGTACGCACCCTGCTCAACTGCTAGCCTGCATACAAGTACGCATCCTGCTCAACTACTAGCCTGTGTACCTCGCTCTAAGTCCATTGAACTGCCTGCGATCATCCGCACCTGAAGCCCTTCTGTGCCTGCGTACCGGCGCACCTGAAACCCTTCTGTGCCTGCGTACCGGCGCACCTGAAACCCTTCTGTGCCTGCATACCGGCGCACCTGAAACCCTTCTGTGCCTGCGTACCGGAACACCTGAAACCCTTCTATGCCTGCGTACCGGCGCACCTGAAACCCCACGCTCCTGCGTACCGGCGCACCTGAAACCCCACGCTCCTGCGTATGTACGCGCTTTTCTCTCACTGTACCTACGTACCTTCGGGCATAGATGATTTAAAGACTTCAGAAAGAACCCAGACAGTCAGATCTACAGATCTGAACATGCACCGAAGAGATCTTAGTCCATCAGTAGATTCGCCTTTTTTAGATCTAGACTAGATCTTGCCCTCATAAGATATTTAACCAAAATCATGCTTAAGCCAAATGATATCCTTTACTTTATATAGGAAAGCTCTTCCTCAAATCAAGGATCATGGGGCTCAATAATAATAAAAAAAAAAACAATACCACGGGCCAAAACCATGATAACACAATACCGTCGGCTAAATACCATGAGAAAACCCCATGTGTGGGCGCTTAACTGCCTTGAAGTGTGTGCACTGGGGGTACGCACCCAATGAATGGGTATCCTGCGGGTATGTACGCACTTTATATAAGACATGCCTGCATGTACGCACCTTTTGAACGGTGTGCCTGCGTACTCCTTATTTTCTTCAATATTTGAGAGCTGTTCATCAATGTTTGCTATTGACCTGTTGTACAGTGATCCATCACCTGTATGGGTTGCCATCAAGGAAAACACTTTAGCCATAATGCCAACACTTCAATCCCATGATTCTCACTTCTTTTGCTATTGTAGCTCGATTTTAATGGGATCAACTGTTATAGAAATTCCTATAGGAGCTCCTATAGCTGCTTCTCCCTTTAAATTTCAGATTTTTTCTGTACTTGAAGTTGCGAGGATGATGCCAGAGATGTTTATGGAGATGGAGAGGTACTAGGTAAGCTGCAAGTGAGGTTTGAGGTGCTGCTTCCTTTATTTATTTATTTTTAAACTGGTTTTCTGTGTTTTTCTGTGACAGGAAAGAAAAAAATGATGATGATGATGTGATGCAGGTGTGGAATGGATGGCAAGGAGGGTTGATAGCTATAGGATGGTTTACATATTCTTCATAAAGTTTCCCAGCCCCTCAAACTGCTTTTTGGAACCATTTCTGGCTCTCTTTGATTCCTACAGGAGCCTCTTGTAAAAAACATAAGGCCTCCTGTAGAACACACAATTTCTGGAAAAAAACACAGTGGGGTGGAAGAAAGGTCAGAAATGATGGAGAATAGTGTGGAGGATGTGAAATAGGCTCTTTGGCATCTTCTCTTGCTCCATGTGGTCCTCCTGCAAACCTCCAATGCACATTAGAATTCAATTTTCTTTTTCTTCTTTTTCTCTTCTTCTTTTCTTTTTTTTAAAGCAACTAGGGTGTATCAAGGAGGTTTTCACCTTAATTGCCTGCCCTGAATGCCTCCAAGGGAGTTTTTCACCCAAATATCTTATTCTCTTTTTTTTTTCTCTTTGTTTTTTGTTTTTGGCATCATTAGGCCGCCTCAAAAGAGGTTTTCAACCCAATGATGGGACTTAAGCACCTCACGGAGGTTTTCACTTGAGACCTTATTTTTTCATTTCTCTTTTCTATTTCTTCAGTGAGTGGATGAAGTGGAGGCTAAGACATGCTCTACTACCATCACTATCTTATTCAGATCTTCAATGAACTCTCGCTTGGAGGGGGCTTCTTGTAAATTTTCAACCTATGTCCATTGACAAGGATGAGGATGGCTTCCTCATCAATGGTTCTGATCAGAACTGAACCATTGTCATTACATTTTTCCAGCGTAAGGTCCCAGCCATCTTGTCCTCAACTTGCCTTTGAACTCTTTATACCTTGAATCATAGAGCAGTGCCTAATCTCTCTATTGGAATTGCTTCTCCTTGATATTTTTGTCATGCCATATCTTCCTCTGAAGTTGAACTACCTCTGTGTGAAGAAGGGCCAGCAATCTTTGTTCATTCAATCCATTGAGCTGGAGTAGTCTTTCCTTCTGTGCATGGCTGAGGTCTAGGTCTAGCGGAGCTACCATCTTGAGTGTATTAAATTCAAATTCTATTGATAGCAAAGCCTTCTTCCCATAGACCAGTTCATATGATGTCAAACCTATGGTGGTCTTCCATGTTGTGTTGTAGGCCCAGGTGGCCTAAACTAATCTGTCTGCCCAATCTTTTCTGTTGTTGCTCACGACCTTGGTCAAAATTCCTTCGAAAGCTCTGTTAGTGACTTACACCTACCCATTGGCTTGTGGCTGGTAAGGGTGGAAGTCTTATGTTTGATTTTATGATGTTTGAGTAGGTCTTCAATCAAATTGGAAGTGAACTGACTACCTTGATTTGTGACGAATTCTCTTGGATACCCGAACTTGTATAATATGTTGTCTCTCAAAAACTCAACTATTTTTTCCTCTATTGCTTCTTTGATTTCTTTTGTTTCTGCCCACATGGTCAGGTAATCGGTGCACACAATGATGTATTTATTTTGTTTTGAAGAAGGGTTGATAGGACCCACAAAGTTTATGCCCCGCTTCTCAAATGGCTCAAAGGTCACTTGAGGTTGCATGGGCATCTCATCCTTTGGAGTAAGTTTCCCCATCCTTTGACACTGATCATATTGTTTGGTGTATCTCCTCACATCTTGATGAAGAGTGGGCCAATAGTCACCTTCTTGCAAGATTTTGAAGGCAGTTCTCTTTGCTGCAAAATGACCTCCACACCGCCCATCATGACAGGTCAAGAGGATGTCAAAAAATTCCTCCTCCCTAACACATTTTTTCAACATATGATCTGAGCCAAGTTTGAAGAGATTATCCCCAATCTAGGTGAAAGGGGTGCTTTTCCTCACTATCTTGCTCTTCTCCTTCGAGGACAGGTGTGGTGGAAACTATGCTGAAACCACGTAGTTTTCTATATCAACAAACCATGGAGAGAGTACTGAGATAGCAAAAAAGTATTCATCTAGCATTTGATCATCTGTCATTCCTTCTTCACCTGCCGGCAAATTTACTCTAAACAAAAAGTCAGTGACAACATTTTCTTTACCAAGCTTATCAACAATGGTCAAATCAAACTGCTACAATAAAATCAACCAGCTAATAATGTGAGAATTTACATCCGGTTTGTTTATTAAATATCTAATTGCAGCATGATCAGTGTGCACAAAGGTCTAATAGCCTGTGATATAATGTCTGAATTTTTTTAAAGAATTCACAACAACTAGGAGTTCCTTCTCGGTCGTTGTATAGTTTAACTCTGCCTTTGACAAATTTTTGCTTATAAAGTATATGGCATAAGGTAAATTTTCATCAATTTTCCCTAAAGTTGCTCCTATTTCTTTGTTCGAGGCATCTGTGTGAATGTGGAAAGGTAGGGGCCATTTTGGGCCTCTCAAAATTGGGGCAGTCACAAGTTTACTCTTCAAGGCATCTAAGGCTTCTTGACAGTGTTCCGACCATACAAATTCGACATCTTTGCCTAGCAGACCAAAAAATGGAGAGGCTAGCTTACTGAAATATTTAATGAATCTTCAGTAATACCCAGCTAAGCCTAGGAAACTTCTAACATCTCTCACCTTTTGAGGAGGTGGGACCCTTTGGATGATGGCAATTTTGTTGGGGTCCACCTGCAATCCTTGTTGAGATATTGCATGACCTAGCACAGTCCCTTCAATCATCAAAAATTCACATATTTCTGAACTGAGGGACATGTTCATCTCAATACACTTGTCCAAAAATTTTCATAGGTTAGATAAAGCTTCCTGAAAGTCAAACCATAAGGAGTAAAATCATCTATATATATTTTCACTGCATCATGAACCAGTTCAGAAAATATACTCAATACCGCTCTCTAGAAAGTGGTCAGAGCATTGCACAAACCAAAAGGAATGACTCGGTATGCAAAGGTACCCCAAGGACAAGTGAAACTAGTATTATCTTGGTCTTCTGAGCTGATTTGAATCTGACTGTACCCGTTAAACCCATTTAGGAAGGAGAAAAACTTTTTTCCTACCAAACCATCTAACACTTGATCTATGAAAGGCAAATGAAAATGGTCCTTTTTAGTGGCTTTGTTCAATTCCCAATAGTCAACACAGATTTTCCACTTACCATTTTTTTGTGGCACTAGCACCAAAGGAGAAACCCATTCACTGTCAGAGATGGGGTAGATGAATCCTACATCAAGTAATTTTTGTAACTCTTTCTTAACAATGTCTTTAAGTGCTAGATTCATCCTCCTTTGAGGCTTCCTCACTGGTTTGCAATTTTCCTTAATGTATATATGATGGGTACATACTAAAGGGTGCACTCCCTTCATCTCCTTATAACTCCAAACAAAGGCATCTAAAAGTTTTCTCAGTAAGTTGCACAACTCTTTCTCGTGTGAAGGGGATAGTGATGGATTGATTCTCAAGGTTCTTCCTAGGTCAAACTCTATATTTTTAACATGGAGAGAAGTCGGGTCAGCCACACAGAGATCAATTAATCGGTTGTTTTGGGTTTCTCTCACTATGTCCTCTAATGGTAAGATACTAGGGGGCAGATTCTGAATTAAATTTTCAATGATATTGTCTTCATCTTGCGATTTCCCCCCATGGAGGTTTCTAATGCACAAAGTGGTGTAGAATAGATTTCATCCTTATCCTCCTCCTCCAACCAGAGAGGTAGATCATGTTCTAGCAAGGGTTGGGCAGGAGGGCATAGGATTAAATGTTTGGACATATGCCCATTCTTGATGGTCATGTTCCAAGCTCGACAGTTAATGTAGGCATCGACAGTAGCCAACCAGGGTCTTCTTAGGATGAGAGGATACCCAGTGAACTTTTCCTTCGGCTAGAGAACTAAGAAATCAGCAGGGTACTCCTAAGAATCAATGGAGACCATCACATCTTCCACAATCCCTTCAGGGGTCACGGTGGAGCGGTCTACTAGCTGCAACACTATCATGGTCTTCCTCAAGGAGCTCTGGAGGTTAAGTTTGAGCATTGTGTCCTTTGTCATCACATTAATGGTAGCTCCCAAATCAATCAATGTATGTGGGATCATGGTGCCATTGATGTGGACATCAACTACTGGGCTTTCAGGGTCATGATATTTTGGATAGATTACCTACCTCAGTATCAGGTCGGATAGTTGTCCTATGACATTGATGGTTGGGGCATCTCTCTTACACCTTCCTCGATGCGTAAAGCACTTCTCTTTGATCAACCTATTGTATATAGGTACATATTTTATGGGTTGTAGAAGTGGTATATTCACACATAACTATTTCAATTCTCCCAGAAGTTTAGTTTCTTCTAGGGTAGGCTGTGTTGTCCCGGATAGTCTCTCAGGAAAGGGTGGAATTGCTTCAGGTACACTTTCCTCTTTATCTTCCTCAACCTCCCTAGGTGGAGGCTGGATATCTGGGAAAACCATCTGAGATCGTAAGTTAATCTCCTAAATCTCCATAGCATAAGTTGGGCATGATGGTTCCCCACTATATACTTGTTGAGCCTATTTATTGTTCGAGTTCGGGTTCGGCTGGGAAGGAATTTAGGGTTGCCTTGGTGGAGCAGGAGGCAATGGTTGTGGTTGAGCAGGTGGTGGAGGCAAAAGAGCGAGAGGAGAGTTGTACTGAGGCCTCCACCTCTGATGAGATGCATTCCACTGAGGTTGCAGCTGAGCATGGGATTGAAATGAATGAGCAGCTGGTTGGAAATGGTATTGAGATGGAAAGGACCAAGGAAGAGGCGTGGACCAGGAAGGATGAGCAAGAGGGCCCCAAGAAGGTATGGAAGTGACTTGGTTGGGTTGTAGTATGCCTGAGATGTCCCTTGCATCCCCTTCTGGTATGGTCTACGTCTATGCGGTCTCCTTTGGTTCATGAAATAGAGTGGTTCAGTGGCTCCTTCGGCCCCCTGGTATATGCTTTAAGTCTAGGAAAGGAATGACACTTATCTGTAGAATTATCTTCTTCACATACTGAACAAACCTCTATAGAGTTCAATGGACATCCGTTCCTAGGATGCCTCCTGGTGCATTTAAGACAGAAGATTGTCAAAGCGCTCTCTGCTTCCTCTTGTTTCCTTTTGATATGCAAGGTATCCATTTGCATGGCGAGAGTCTGCAACATCTCACTTTTGAAGTCTTCCAGTATGTTTCTGAGTTCACCTTTAATGAATGAATTGGAAGAGGAGGTACTGGCTATGGGTTGACTCCCCCTACCTCTCTTTTTGGCTGCTCTAGAATGGTTTCTAAAGACAATATTTATGTCTTCATAAGGTGGTTGGTAGATGTCTCCCCCATCCAGTAGATGGAGGGTGTCTAGAAGGTCTTCTAGGATTTCCCTCAGCATAACCAACTTCAGAGATTCAGGGTCAAGTGTGCACCTGGCCCTTTTGTAACTGAGATGGAACCTCTCTTCATAATCTTCCAAGGGTTCATCACTTCCCATGGTCATTCGGAATGTTTCTTCCTTGGTATCTTTTGACCTACAGTAGTCTCGATATTTGTTATTAAAGGCCTATTGCATCTAAGCCCAAGTTGTGATGCTATTGCCAGGTAACCCCATGAACTAGCTGAATGTTGCATCCTTAAGAATAGAAGGGAATAGTTTCAACTTTTGCTCATCTTCTACATAGTCATAGGTTCAACAAATGACAACAAAATCAAACAACAAAGTGTCAAGATCTTCTGTAGTCAAACCATGGAAGTGAGGTAGGGCTGAAGGGCTTATATTCTTCATTTTGGTCTCCCTAATGGGAAAGGTATCCTCTATTCTTTCTCCATTTCCCCTAGCATTTCTATTTTCATCCATTGGCTCAGGAGGGATGTTTTCTTCTTTTTCTTCCCCAATAGGTTTTCAAATATCTTTGGTTGTTTACCTAAAGGTTCTTCTTGATCACTACCACCGAAGAAAAGAGAAGGTTGGCTGTGTGATGTAGTGGGGGTGTTGGGCAAGAATTTTCCTGAATTATCTCTATTCCTACGAGGCGTGAAATGAAATATTTTTGGTTGGTTTTGGTGTTTTTATCACACTGATAGTACCTGTAAAACTGAGATTGATTGAACAAAAAAAAGTGCAACTAACTAAAATGAACTTGCTGAAATGAAATTTGCAGAATTGAAAGGAAAGCAAGGAAATACAGAATTGAAAGAAAAAAATGACTAGTCTACTTTTGTTGAAATGAAATTTGCAGAATTGAAAAGGAAAGCAAGGAAATGTAGAGCTTGAAAGGAAAGGAAAGGAATATTATACTTTTGCTGAAATAAACTATTAGCATAATGTACAAAAAGAAAATAGAAGAACACAGTAGTCACAGAATAATCTAACGCTTTCCTGGAAATGGCATCAAAAAGTGGTGACCATTAGTGTTGCAGTAGTAATGCTGCAACTCCTAGGCTGCCTACTTTATTCTTATCAACTAGGTAGTTCATAACAAACTTAGAAGCGACGGTGCTGTATGCACAAGTACTAGTTCCTACTGCAGGTTGTCACTTGGTTAGCTAGTGCAAGATCACTAGGAGCTTAAGCCAACTTCTATGGATTCCAAAAAAAGCTTTAGGTGTGATGAAAGAAAGGGAAGCTTACTCTACAGAGGCTACTCTAACTACAGAAAGGAAAAAGACTGAAATGTAAAGTAAACCTTACAAACCCTACTTAACCAACTAATTCTACTTTTGCAGAAATCACTATGGAAACCATGAAATGAATGCCATTACCTATCAAGGAAGTAAACATCTACTCAATCTATTTCTAGAAGTAAATGAGCAAAAAACATCTTTTTGGATTTTTATGTATTTTTATGTGAAATTAACATGCCTGTCTTTATTGTGTGTGAAGGTGGAAACAAATAGGTGGCGTTCAAGGGCGAATTTGGGGTTTGAGGAGATGTAGAATACTATGGATGGATCCTAGGAGATCTTAGGTGGCCTTCTGGAGGCTTTTCCCACACTCGGCCTTCAAAAAAAAGCCTACAAAAAATCTACAAGAGGACACAGAGGATAAGGTTTTGAATGTGTGAGAGTGGGTGAAAAGGGTATATAAAGGCTGGGATGATGTGTTAGGGCACCTAGGCTTCACCAAAGATCAGTAGGAGAGGGAAAGATGGTTAGAAGAGAGGAAAAAATCCTATGGAAAAACGCAGAAAACTAAGGCAGATTTGAGGTGAACTTTGGGTGACCTATAGGGCATAGATCACAAAGAGAATGTGATGGTTGATAGGCTGGCCTGCTGTAAGAAGAAATTTGCTACAAAATAACTAACATTCAAATAATAAAATCAAGCAAGGAAATTAAGTACATAAAAAAAAAAAAAAAAAAAAAAAAAATATTTGTATCAAGCTAATTTACATTATGAGCTATGGAAAAAATTGCTATAATGATAGAAAGCATGGAAGAAGACTTATTGTAAAGACAAAAATGAGCTTGGTGAAAGAAATCTAAAGCAAAGCATTAACCTTGTAACAAAATGCAATATTAGAAATCCTATGGAGAAGGAAAATCTGTGTTTTGTGGCAACAAGAGGGTCTTGGCCTCAGTTCATGGTCCCAAAGAGAGGAAAGGAGGCCTATAATGTCCCTTAATAATAAATAATAATATAATATAATACAAGAAAATAAATAATAAACAATAAATAATAAATAGTAATAGTAAATAAATAATAAATAATAATAAAATAATAAATAACTAATACTAAAGGTCTAAATCAATAAAAATAAAAATAAAACAAGAAAGCAGTAAAAATCAGTAAAGCTATCAAAAAGTAAAAACAGAAAAAATTAAATCAAGAAAGCAATAAAGTTGCATGTAGACACATGGAGTGTCTGCATGTGCTTCCCCTTCCAACATTTGTTCTATCTAATAGATAGTGAGGAAGATGAGAGGCATTCCATTATTTCATGATTCCATCAACTATTTTCTTGGGAGAATAGTGTTATGAGACAAAGGATACCCTGGCAGTAGTACGTTGATTGAGGGCTTGGGGGTGGCCAGTTGTAGCAAGATTTTGTGCAATTGAACCTATGGTTGGGGGGAGAGTCGTCCCCAAGACTTTGTAGCAGTTAGCTGAATTCAACTAGCGTTCAATTAGCATTCCCCAAATAAGTTGTCTCTACTCGTATCTTTTGAAATTTAATGTTAATTAGTTGATGAATTATATGTTGAATATAAATCACATGATTAATCAAATTGATTACATGTTTTTATTTCGGCGTTGTTACATATGGTATCAGAGCAAGGTTTCATTACTAAAGTCCTTTGGATTAAATAATAATTGTGTGATCTACCATTGTCTAAGTTTGATCAATTTCAAGAATACATTTTTTAATATAGAATTGTTAAACAATTATAAATTTTAAATAAAATCAATGTATGTTCAATCCAACATTATATTGTGGGTAGAGTTATAAAATATGTATAGAAAGGCATACTCAACTTTATTATGATTGATGAAGCAAAGTTTAAGATCATGTGGAGTTTGGAATAATTTGATTGTATCAAATATACATGGACATGGACATGTTTATTTGAAACAAATAAAAATTAAATTATTTAATAATTATATTAATTGTTTATTTTTCAAATTAGACTAGTGATTTTTTAAATTGTTATTAAAAAAAAAAAGTTTGGATGACGAAATCCAGGGCGGTTGCCACAACTAGAGATGCATGCGAGCAGTTTGGAAACTTGAAAGCTTGGGTTTCTTTGGTTTGGGCCTAACCCTAGAATATCGCTCTCCGCTTTTTCTTGGAACTTAAATTTTGGTTCTTCTGTAACCGCTCGGTGGAATCCTGATGAAGGCTTGCAACAAGTTTTTCATACTGAAGAGGGAGGAAGGCTTCATCTTCTCCTAATGAATCGGGCCACTGACCCTTAATATCCGATGTATTTGCGCAAGTAATGAGCCGTTTGAAAGAAAACCAGCCCTTCTCGCTCAACAACTTTAACTTCTTTTTCCTCATTCCTGTGACTCTGCCTCTAATATGAATGACTTTTGCGGAAATTTCAACGATGATTCACATTACATGAAGAATCACAAGTATTTCGAATCTTGATTCATGCCAAGCGTGAGAGTTATATAGATGTAGGTGCCTGTGATTAGCCTTTATAAAGAGGGCTACGTCTTTGGAAAGAATGCATTGAAAAATTAAGCCCCGAGCAGTGAGTACCACTGAAACTGTGCCACACCGTATGCTGTGTCAACCAAGCATGGGCCATCACATGTTAGACTCTGATTCGAACTCTCAGGTGTGAAAACCACCCTTCTATTTGTTAATGGCATGCAAAGATATGGATGCAGGGCAACAAAGAAAAACACAGTATCATGATAACCTAGAAGAATTTCGAAAGTTTAATATAACTACAAGGCCATTAATAACATAGTAGCCAATAGTGCAAGTAGGCAGTTTTTTGTTCTAAGTTCCACATCCCAATGCTTTAATATTTAAGTCTTTCCCATAACAGACCCGAAGGGTCGCAGAGGATCAAATCTCTGACCTGCCACCGCAAACAACATGCACTCAGTGATCGGGGGTATTCCCAAGCAAACCCAAAATGTCAAAGATGCATCTGTGTTGCGGGGACAATGGCAATAACTCAAACTATCTGAAAAATTTATAGATGAATACCCGTATGTTCACATGGGTTCACTCGGACTTGAAAAAAAAATATTGATAACCGGATATTGCAATGCATTTAATGGAGATAACCGCACTTTATTTTTTTTTGCAAAACAGTTTATCATTTTTTCAAAAATCTTAAGGTTGTGCATTTACTAGGTTTTTTTTTTTTTTAAATCTATTTTATTTATTTAGTTTGGAAGTAATAAGACGAAGTTTGAAATCATAAAATAATTATGAAATACTTTATTCTTACTGTAACTTGGTAAGTGAAGCACTGATAGAAAACGATAGTAAAGCACAATATAAAAGGAGAAGATAGTTTTATGATTATTGTTTAAACAAATGGTTCGGAAATCATTATATGGGAATATAAAGTTTTATTTTTTAAAATTTATTGGGTTTTAATTGTGTTAGACATAAATTATTTGAGTGTTTTTATATTTAAAATAGAGAAAGTGTTGGTTATATATTCGCGGTGATAAAATTATTGAATATAGAATTCAAATTTTAATTATTTTTTAGGTTAAAGTGGGTTAATTAAAAAAGAAATTTGAAAAGTTATATACATTAATTAGTTGACAAATTATATCTAAAATTGCGAATCTATGAATTTTATAAATTTTATAGTTGATAATAATTTGAGTGACATTTTGAATATAGTTAATAATAATATTTTGAATATTGATAGAATTTAATTTTAAATGTATATTAAAGATAAAATAAGAGAATTTTATTTGCTTCATGGAAAAATAAATTATATAAATTATATAGAAACATATTGAATTGTAAATAGTCTACAAAAGCATATATACTCTACCTCCTTTTTGGTTTTAAACCTGTGACCTCTTAGGAGGAAACACATCTCTTAGGAGGAAACACATATTGTTAACCATTATGCCCACTTAAATTAAGAGTGCTTACTTAGCTAAGACAGATACTTTTATGGAGCATTTAAATCATGTTTTATTATTTAAATCGTACACTATGATTTCAGTTTAGTTTAATTAACTATTATGATGTTGAGTATAATGTTACATGAGGTTTGATAATATAATGGTAGGAGGATAATGATGCATGTGGTTCTTATAGTGATGATATAGCCTTATGATGATGATGATATGCATAGGCATTATGATGTTTTGTCGAGGTACATTGACATATTCATTTACTATGTGATGATAGTTATTTAATGTTGAATACTCATGATGGATATGATATGCATAACGTGGCATAGGAATTATGATGCTATAATATGAGGTTTATTGACATGTGGTCCATTTATTATGTGTAGTCATGATATGTCTTTGATGCAAATATGTTGATGTTATAACTTATGATGGTATTTCATGAGGTGAAGCATGTGATAGTTGCATACAAATTTATGACATACATGAGCATGCAACTCGTTATTATTCATAATGTTGCAATTAACAATGATGAATGTTCTCATAATGACATGCAAGACTTGGCATGTGGATTATTTTATATGATACTATGATGGTATAGCTAATGTATTGGTTGCATGTTGAGGTGTGATGATTGACAAGACTCCACAAATGGGCCGAGAGGGCCAGTTTATTTGGTGATCTCGTGCGAGCTCATGTGCACGAGGGAGAATAAGTAACACCATATGGGCCAGGGACAAACTCAATCAACACTACATATGCCAGTGGTTCCTTTATCTTGTGTAGCTCTTGATGGATAACTCTTGGAGGGCTATGGGACCATCTTGAAGAGGCCAAGTGCATGATGTTCTAGGCTAGGTGCCTGTTATTGGATTGGGATGCCAAAGTCTGGTGGGGGTGTAAGGACTTCAATGTCTGGGGTTGTGCACCTTAGTGAGTTGTGGAGGGAGTGGGCCAACCTTGAGACATGTCCGGAGTCATTGAGTACCGTACCGAATGCTTGCCTTGGGGCAGATGAGTTCTGAGTCGGGAGTGAGCCTTGGGGCCAGCCTAGTTCCGAAAGTGGGAAAAATAACAGATATTCCTTAAGATTTTCTAGGTGTTGTGAAAACTTTTGATGTCTGCTGGTTATACTAGTTCAACAGAGGGTGTAGGGCAAACATGAAATAATAATAACAAATTAAAATGTTAAAGAATTCAACTTAACTTTGGGATGAAGTTACTTAAAGTGGGGGAGTATGTAATGTCCCTTAATAATAAATAATAAAATAAATAATATAATATAATATAATACAAGAAATAAAAAAAAACAATAAAAAAAAATAGTAATAGTAAATAAATAATAATAAAATAATAAATAACTAATACTAAAGCTCTAAATAAATATAAATAGAAATAAAACAAGAAAGCAGTAAAAATCAGTAAAGCTATTAAAAAGTAAAAACAAAAGAAATAAAACAAGAAAGCAATAAAGTTGCATGTGGACACACAGAGTATGTGCATGTGGTCCCTCTTCCAATGTTTGCTCTATTTAATAAATGGTGAGGAAGATGAGAGGCATTCCATCATCCATTCTCTTGGAAGAATAGTGTCATGAGACAAAGGATGCCCTAGTAGTAGTACGTTGATTGAGGGCTCAGAGGTGGCCAGTTGTAGCAAGATTTTGTGTAATTAAACCTACGGTTGGGTGGAGAGTCGTCGCCAAGACTTTGTTGCAATTAGCAAAATTCAACTAAAGTTCAACTAGCGTTCCCCAAGTAAGTTGTCTCTACTCGTATATTTTTAAATTTATGTTAATTAGTTAATAAATTACATGTTGAATATAAATCACATGATTAATCTAATTAATTACATGTTTTTATTTCGGGCCTGTTACAAAGCCAAGACACTGTTGCTAGCCTTTTGTATCTTCTTTCTATCATTGTTTAACCTTTTATGGGAAACACAAATGGAAACAACCTTCTAAATCACCAAAAGCAACCTATCCTTAACCAAGAAAGAAATTCATTTAACAGCAACTAATCCATAAACTGAAACCAAGCACATAAATACAAACAAAAAGAGCTTGGTTGCTTGAATTTGGCCCTCACCCAAAAGCTTCATCCCTCTGAGGTAACTCAGTGCTAGCTCAATAAGAATCTCATCTTTATTATCAAAATAGTAATAGGATTACATGAAACTATCACCAAAAGTAAGTTCGAAGTTGAGCGGTGCAAAACTGCAACAAAAATTCGACCCTAGTGAGGCCCTGGGCCTCTCTAGTTATACAACTAGAGCTCCCAACAATGTCCTTAAAATCAGGGAGGCTTGGCTCCCACAACTCGAGATAACATTAGTTATCCTTCACTTGCTCGGCTGCCTCCTAGTGCATTGGTTTGGCTGTTTGTGCTTTGAGTTGCATGAAGGAGAATTCAAAGTGGGGAGTAATAAATGAGGAGGATTCCCTCCTATAAATCCTCTCCTTTGTCCACTTCAAATTATTGCTGCTAATTGTCCATTGAATCTTTGATTTTGTCTTCAAAATTCAACAAAAATCTGTATTAAACACATTTTAGACCTCATGGCATCATAACTAACCCAAATCACTCCATAAGCATAAATATAATAAAAAAACATGCAATAAGCTAACATAATGGTTTATTTAACTATGTTAGGAAGCAAAATGAGCCCATATAACTACCCATTTATGGGGCTCATCAGCTACATGCCTCTGAACTATATTACAATGAGGCTCAAGGTCCTTTTATTATTAAACAATAAAAACAAACCCTCAACAACCAAAATACTAACCTGAGGAGATGTAACACCAAGAGTTTATGGGCCCTGTTGGGGTTAGTTAGGCATCTAGCTTCTCGGGGTCATGAATTGGTCATATCCTCTTTGTTTGATGTGCATGATACTGCACTGGATATATCTCTCTGAGGACTACAACAAAAAAAAATAACTTAGTAAAATTTGTTGGCGGTAGATTTCCAAAAAAACATTTTTTACGGCTTCAAAACGGTGTCGAAAGTTTAGGACCCGAAAAATTGCTAAAAATAGTAAACCATGTTGCAATTGAGGAAACTAAAAAATTGAAAGAAACAATGGTGGGGGTCCAAGCGGAATTGGCAGGAGGCCACCAATATCCACCTAGATCATCCACCCCATAAAGTCCGTGAAAAAGAGAAGAAGAAGAAAAAAAATAAAAATAAAAAAGAGAAAAAAGAATAAATAAATAAATAAAATAAAGGGACTCGGATGAAAACCTCCATTAGGAACCTGAGTCCCACTTTTGGGTTGAAAAACTCTTGGGCCAACCCAATGGTGTTGAAAAAAATCCAAAGGTATCTAGGTGAAAACCTCTTTTGAGACACCCAGGGCAGGAAACTAGGATGAAAACCTCCTTGGAGGTAGAATAATTATTTTCAAAAAAGAGAAAAGAAAAAAATTCGGAAATGTTGTTTGCAGGTTAGCAAGAAGAGGATCAACGCAACTTGAGAGGAACATAAGGACCTACAAAATCCATATCGTAATCCCTCCATCTCATATTCTTCATTATTTCATCCATCCTTCCATTTATGGACTACTCCAGCTCAATTTACACAGACTCTGTGTTTTCTACAGGATTCCCTAAAAACCTACAGGAGTTTCCAATAGGAATTACAGTGGCTTTTAAATCCAAAGAAAAGTGATCCTAGAGCAAAGTGGATGACAAGATTGTATCTAAAAAATAAAACATTCACTCCACCTCATCATCACCATGCCTTTCAACACCATGTTACCCTTGCATCCATCCAATAAGTCAATTTAAAAAAATACAGTTTTCAAAAAGAAAAAACAAACAGAAGAAGTTTGAGAACATAGGACAGAGGGACAATACCTGAAGGTTATACCTCTCACCTACCATTCACTAGAAGCCTTATCTACTCATGTCAACAATCCTCATGCTCCAGAAGTGAAAAAGAGTGTGAAAGTTTAGGGGAGAGGCAACTACAGGACATCTTGTAGGACATCCTGTAGTATCCTATCCCACAAAGGAAACTTCTCAAGGTTGCATCCATCTTCAGTACAAAGATTCCAAGGTTGAGGAATCTCCTCCAGAGCTTAGCAACAACAGAAATATCACCACATCACTCTCCAGCACCTGCACATCAAAAGAAACCAACATCAAAAGAGGCCAATACAAAGAAGGATATGCAGAAAATACACAACACATAAAATCATTCTCCAGCATGCATCATCATCAAAGCATCTTACCCACAGGTATTTCATCTTACTCATGCTCTCTCGTTAGCACGATATAATAAAAAATGTAGGATTATGTAAGAGTTGGTTTTATAATAAAAGGTGGTCAGTTAACTTGGCCACGTTTGGCTAGTCAATGAGGAGAAAATAGTTAGACCACTCCACATGTGGTAGTAGTCAAATCAGAAGAAAAAGGAGATAAAGCCAAGAATGGTTAAGTTACAAAGGAAAGAAGTAGGAGATCATTACATGGTAACGTGGAATGATGGACTAATAGTGGGACCAATGTTCCAAAACGAGGTGCTCATACTTAGATAACCAGCACACCATCCCACACGATCAGCCATATAAGGAAATAAAAGATTGATTCCCATGCAAAGATTAGAAATCTCGAGAATTCATCCAAAAGAGGTTGCTCTCAGCCTTCTTAAAGAAGCACCTATAAGATACAGAGACATCAATCTATAGGATTATCAGTGAGCATTAAGGGAGGAGAAATCAAAGGTTGTCCTCAACAAAACATAACTAGTGAGGTAGGAGCTATACCTTCCATGTTTTCCTATTAAAAATAAGAAAAATCATCATTTGATTAAGGAAATTGCAGTATAGGCTAATTGTATTGCAGAGTTAACACTCCATCCTCTCTCATCCACTAGAATTCTTGATTTTTATTCATCCAAGCCTCCACAATTACTAGGGAATGATGATAGGGGGTTTTAACAAGAGAGAACCCACAAACACAGTGAGAATTCACGAGCATCTGTCTGTGGTAGAAATTTTCACAAGGCACCAATAGATGGGGTTCTTTGAGAGGATGAGAGGATACGATGATGATGTGGCCAGTGACTTTTCTCTCTCACTCATACCTCTCACTAGGACCCATGCCACTGCTATGGTGAAAGGCATATCAGTAAAAATCACCCTTGAAGTTATAAGCATAATCACTACACTCCCTTTAGGGTTATCTTGGAGAAAAGAAGGTAAGGGTAACAACACCCTTTCAAAGAAGAAATTATTTTTGGAAGCGGAGGAGCCAATGGAAGACAAAAATGGGGTTAGAAGAGGAAGCATTCCATACCCTTGGAATGAAGTTAGCTACCACTTCATTAAATACATATCATGTGAAGGGAGATACAATTTGTTGTATGGATAACACTTCATACTCCTCCAAGAACTGAGATTTGGAGCAGACACACCTCCTCAAAATAGATTAAGTATACCCTACTTTCTTCTTCAATCTTCGATAGGTATGAGCATCAAAGTGAAGGAGGGAAAACATCAACAACTAGCCCATCATGGGTTGATCAAACTTATCCTAGAAGATGCTCTACAAAACTTAATACTCCCTATTACATGGACAACTTTCAGAGACATGTAGGTAGAGGAAGCAATTCAAACTCTTGAATATGACAAAATCCCCACTGCTAGTGAGAGGGATGATGAAACAGAAGGATAAAATGAAGAGGAAATAGAGGAGGAAAAAGAGGAATAAAAGTAGGAGGAAAATGGAGAAGAGACAAAAGAAGAAACATAATAAGATCCATATGAGTAGAGTGAAGAACTAGAGGAAGAACAGAAAGAGAAAGACAACAATGAGAAGGAGAATGGAAAAGAGGAAATAGAATAAAAGGAAGAACATAGGTCTAGATTTCAAGGTAGAGAAAGGGAAGAATCGCCAAGGGTATCTCCAAAACCTACAAAGAAAGACGCAGCAACTTCTCTTACTTCCCTAAGTACACATATCAAGTCAAAAGGGAAGAGGCAAAGACAAACCCAAATGTACTTCAGAACAAGGAATAGCACAAGGATTAGGTAGGGAAGTCCTCAAACCCCCACCAAAACTCCTATTATCATTGAATACTCACCAAAGTAGCAAGAAAAGGCAGCTCCTCTAGAGAAAAATCAAGGAGAAGGATCATCAAGACAATCCTCTCCCAAATCTCCCATCACCTATGTTAGGAGGCCTATAACAAGGTCAGCCTCATCAAAGGGAAAAGGTCTCCTACATGAGACACAAGCAGACCTACAGGAAGCAGAGACCATCCTACAGGAAACCTTATCAAACCTACAAGATGTACAGAAAAGGGACCAAGAAGGTATCACTACACAAGAACCAAAGGAAGAAGACCAAGAACTTAGGGAACCTAGTCCACAACAGAACCTCAATTCCTACAACAGATTCATTGAAGGAGGTAGGGTAATCCCACAAAATTTTTCCATTCCCTTATTCTTTGAGCTTAAAAGAGAGAGGGAACAGATTCACAGGTGGATGCAAATTGCCAAGTCAAAAGGAGTGGAGGATGTAAGCCACATAGAGGAAAAGTTGAAAGATATGGGCAGAGCACTGAGTAGCATAAGGGTTAGAGAGGAAATGATGAAATCTTAGTTAGAAGCAGAGAATGCATGGCTAAGAGGGCAACTACAATAAAGGGAAATCTAGTTGGCAACTATGGCCAGTTTATCCTTGGAGGCAATCCAGTGCAGAATGCCAGCAAAGTCTTATGCCTTGTATCTCAAGGAACAATGACTATAATTGCAAATCAATACTTTAGCACAAAGAGGAACTATGCCCTTCCAAGACTATAGACAATTCATTGATCTCTGTGATCAAAGCACCTTGGAAGATAGAGCAAAAATGTCTAAATTTTATCTACACAACTTGGGCTTGAGAGATTTGAATGTGTGGGACCTAAATTCAAAACTAGGAGACTTGCAATTGATATCCTTAGCATCATGGATGAATCATGAGGAGGAAAGAGCTACAAAGATGAAAAAGGTAATGACAAGAGAAGATACAGAACCCCTCATGATCAGGGCCAAACAATATAATCTAGTGGTTGTCATCAACACCCACAAACTCATTTCAAATGATCCTAATCTTGCACCTAGGTACCTTGCTGCACAAGAAAAAGGAGTCACACACTTTGAAGACATCTTCATATTGCTAGGAGATGACAACATGCAAGATTTTGAAAGAAGGTGGAACACCTTGCCTCACGGCCTAAAAATCAGAGAATACCATTCTCCTCAAAGAATGAGAGAAGCACTAAATAGAACACACATGTATAAGCAGGCTCTACAAAGACTCAAAGTCAATTGGATTGGCATGAGGCTCAGTCCACCACTACGTTTAGGAATGTTAGAAGGGAGGAGAGAAGAAGAAGAAAGAAAGAAGTGGGAAGAGATAAATAGGAAGGCGAGATTTATTCACATGAGAAAGAAACTACAACATAAGCATGGGATGTCAGGGAGGCCACCAAAGCAATGAAGGACATGGATATAGATTAAGTTGCTCAGAGGATGAGCAACACTTTCAGTAGGGGGTGATGATGAGCTTCATCATTGGGTAACTATATGGACCTTAATACACCTCCAAGCTTACTAAAATCAACTCTTCTCATAATTCCTTACATGTTTTAATTATATTTTTCTTAATGAGATGAGTAAAAGTAAGATGTTATGTCTTGTGGTCTAATGTGCATTGATTGCAGGTTTTTGGGAGAAAATCATGGAAATTTTGGCTAATTAAGGGTAAGAACTCGAATGAGACAAGGAGGATAGATTATAAGAGATATATCCTCCTCATTAAACCCTTACTCATTTGAATATTCCTCAATCAAATCACACTATCTCGGAGTTGCAAGCAACCGAGTCATGGAGATTAAGGGAAGTCGATCCAGTGACAGTTAAGAACCAGTTCATTTTGAGTTTGGGAGTCAAGCCTCCCTATATTTAAGGAAGTTGTTGGAGAATTTAGTTGTATAAATAAGGAGGCCTAGTGCCTCATTAGGATTCAGATTTTTTATGTAAGATCACTAAGCATTTACAAGTTAAAGGATTGTGGCAAAATAATGTTATGTAATTTTTGATATGATAATGAGAATGAGCATGTCCTTGATTGAAAACTAAGTTGACTTAGAGGGATGAAGATCTTGGGTTAGGGCCCAACCTTAGCAGCAAAGGCTCTTCTTCTTGTACCTATATTCTTAAGTTATTTCATAGATTAATTGTTAAGTTGATTTTAGCATTGTTTCATTGCAAGTAGTGGTGAAGTTGATTAGTTTGCTTCCATTTGTGAATAGCTTTAGTAGTGGCTTTAGAGAGATAGAGGAATAGCAAAAAGGTTGACAACAAGTGGATTTGGCCTCACTCCTCCCTTCAGGGACCATGGTTTGAGGAAAAACTCTTATTCAGCCCCAAAAAGACAAAATTATGATTTCTTATGGAATTTAGGGTTTTCTACTACTTAGGCGAGCCTCTTTTCAGTTTTCAAGAATAGGTTTCAGATGTTATTTATGATATATCTAGCTTGGTATTATATCTCATGGTGTTTCACAATATTCTACAAGTATTCCCATGCATCAACTAGGAAACTAAATAATGGAATTTTGTTTCTTATGTTGATTAGAAATCTTCTTTATTTGACATGATTTATGCGTAAATTCGAGTGATGTATGTATTGCAGGAGCTTTCAATAGTGCAAGTAGATCTCATGTTGGAAGCCCCATCATAACCTCATCCATCCATGATCACCAAATGCCACTAAGTCCATCAACCAACTCATCATTCCATAAGAGCAACTTTCCAGGTTTGTTGAGAAAATCCAACCATCTTACAAACCCTGGTTTGGCTTCTGAGAAAGTCCTAGCCACTAGCTTGCCTTGTTTCTTGCATCATTTACCTTCCCTATGCACCATACCACCTTCCAAATCACTCCTATTTCTCTCAGTCGGATCTTGTAGGAATACAAGGGATCCTGTAGGAGCATTAGGACATCATGTAGGAAGCATTAGGACATCCTATAGGATGACCTGTAGTGGCCTGTTTTGAGGCCGATTTGTGGAAAAACCATCCAGGGAGATAGAAGAAGACCCCTACTTTCCTCACAAGCCATTTGACCTTTCACCACCATCTCTAACCCACTTGCCACATCATCAAGAAGATTTAGCATTCACATTTTCACAAAAAATGACAAAAGAAAAAAAAAATATCGTGTTCATTCATATGCACATCAATAAAATGTTTGGTTATTTCAGATTTCATGCATAGGATAGTTAGGATTAAAGAAATTATTTTCATTTTTCATTGATGCAGTAGACAATATTTCCATTCTTCCAATTAGGGTAAAATTCCCCTTTCTTCATTGGTAATCAAATTCTTATGAATCAATAGAGGCTGGTTTGAGAAACCATAGTGGTCTATCATCAACTCAGTAATGACAAAGAGTGGACCCATTGCATCCGCTCGTGTATACAATATTGATGCTCATCAAAATGTATTTTAGAAACTGGTCCATTTAGTGCTTCATTTCTTGCAAGGTATGTTATTAACTGGATGGTTCTTAATACACTAAGGCACACATCTAGATGCACATAGATTCGAACTACCATTTGACTACAATCAAGAGAAGGAGGTACATGATGTTGATCTAATGGTCACAATTCATCGAGCTAGGGTTAGTGTAACTAACCGCGGAGTTGCTACTAGCGGCTCTCATTCTTCCTCTGTCTTGGAGTGGTATGCAACTCTGCAAGTTCCTCATGAGGTCACTGGTTCTCTTAGACTTTAGAATATTGTTCCACAATGTTCCTGTTGTAGTGTCAAGTTTAATCTCCTCCTTACTGTATCAGGTGAGCCTTTGTTGGCTAGTTCAAGTAATTTAAAAACTATTACTTTTGATTCTCTGAAATGATTAAACCCTGAGTGAATGTTTTCTCTTAATGCACGTGGAGTAGTATGATTACAGAGTAGTTTTCAATGGTATGGCTATCGAGGGTTTACTCAACTTGAATTTTTTACTTCCACACTGGAATTTGAACAAATCCTTGTTTTCTTTTATGTTTGGGCATAACTGGCCTATTTTACTACTTTTAGGTATTATTTGTGGATTATTTAAAATATGCAGGGGTTTTTGCATAACATCCTGCATTTTCTAGATACCTAAACCTGATATAGTCTAATTTGTTCCTGAAGAAACCCTGACCTATTCTAATTAAGACCATTTTATTTATTTTACCCCCAAGGCCCTCGACCCAACTTGTATTATAACAATATTAATTCTTTTGAAGTTTTGAGGCCCTCTGCCTTGCTCGAGTTATGACAGTGTTAGCCTTTGAAATTATGAAGGTCCTCGGTCCTGCGAAATTTATAATAATATCAAAATTTTTGTATGTTCCTGGTTGTTCACTATAATATGTAAATCCAGTCCCTCCTTGATTGTTTTGATTTTTATATGGAAACTCATGTGAGTAGTACGTTAACAATCAGAGCTTATATTTTTGTAATTTATTTAAGGATTTTTTCATTATTAAAATCAGTTTAAAGGTTTCCCTCATTGATGGTCTATGTGACTCGTTAATTCATTTACTATTTAGAATCAAGCAGAAATTCTATTCATATTTACTATCTTTGCCATCAGAACATGTTTAGGGTGTTGTGCCCTTCCATGTATTTCTCAATATTTGCCAACCCTTCCTGGGAATATTTTTTTTATTTCCAATCTCTATTTTTGTCTCGGATGAAAGGGTGAAATCAACCTAGGATTGATGGTTGTTACAACACCTTGACTATCCTAGATGGTTCGAGAGTTTCCCTGAGGATTTATACCAGCAACCAATTGTTAGTTAATGTTACAAAGGGGTTTAAATATGAGTCAACTTCAGGGATTCTTTATGTATTTAGTTGACTGGTTTATCTAGAAGTGGATTGACTTATGCCATAAGTACAATCTCATTCTTGAAGACTACAACTTGTCCAGTATTTAGTTTTAAATAATTCACTATTAAAGAAAAAAACATAGTTCTAACAGAACAGGTAGCTTATATTTCAAGCACAACAAAATCCAGTACTCTATGCTCTCGACCTTGTACCAAATCATGCTACTTAATTAATGTACTCAATTTATTTCTCACCTGTATACCGAGTTTGGCCAAACAATAGTTAACAATTATGAAATTACTGTGTATGTATTCCATACCATCCAGGCATTACAATGAACTATTTATGTTTATGAATATTAAAAGTCCTTACAATGAGCTATTCATGTTTATGAATATTAAAATTGTGACACAATAGCCAGTTCAGGGTTCTTAAATGAAAGGTAATCACTCTATTACCACACACAATTAATCCATCAACGGTATTACTTCAACATTTAACACATCTATCAAGAAGTAAATTCTTAGTAAGGAAACAATACTTATCTATGACTTACACAAACAATCAAGAAGACAAATTAAGGATGAGACTATTCCTCATGTCCAATGGAACTAGCAATTACGTCTAGATTCCCTGCCTAGCTTCCACTTCGAGTACATTTGGTATCTTGCAACCAACACAGGTTAAGTCATTCCTCATACCTTAAGACCCTCCTGGTCCAGTCTAGAACATTATATTATATATCCGAACAGAGGGTTTCCACTAGTTCAAGACCGACTAAGGATAACCTCTCCTGGAAGTTCTGTCTCTTCCTCTTTCTGCAAGTCATTCCTCCTCCTAGTGGCCAACTGCCTCTTGTCCCTCTTGAGATATTTTATCTCTGGGGTCAAGACAAGAAAAAGATAATTTCCTTCCCTAACTGTATGGAAGTTCTAAATCAGTTACTGAGTCCACATCCATTTCCATCTTCTCAATAATATATTTTTTTTTTAAACAATAACAATACATGTTATCAACCATTTTTTCATTTGAAAACTGTTTTTTTATCAAAAAAACAACTTAAAAGTAAATAACAGTAATTATAAAATTTACTTTCAGATCTAAGGGTGCTACATCTTCCCCTCTTGGTGTGGAGGATTGTACTAGTGTTTCATTCGGTCCTTGAAATAGATCTGGATATGCTTGTCACATGAAATCATTGTCCTCCCCGGTGGCCTCCTCTAGGCTAAAGTGCTTCCATTTCACTTTAACCTGGGTAATGACTCGCTTCCACAATGTTGTTTCTCTCTGCCCAAGAATATGTATTGGTTCTACCAGAATTTCTCCATCTGGTTCGACTTGGTCATAACAAGATTAATTATTAGATTATATTTACAATAAAACTAACATCATATCAACAAAATAAAATAATTTTTTGAGTTGCCTCTATGTCCTTCCAGTTAATAATATGCTTGGGGTCATCTATGTATTTTTTTAATAAAGAGGCATGATATACATTGTGGACTTTCATATGACTGGGTAGTGTTAGTGGGTATGCAACTGGTCCTACCCTTTCTAAAATTTGGAAGGTTCCACAAGACTGAGGTGCCAATTTTACACAACTTTCCCATCTCAAGGTGTTTTTCCTTGGTTTAATCCACACGTAAACGTGGTCCCCAACTTGGAACTCTCTGAAAGTTTTTTTTTATCAACATAAGATTCTTGTCGATCTTGAGCAGCCTTCATATTTTGACACATCTTTCTTACAGTTTTCTCCATTTCCACTAACATGTCTAGTCCTATTATTAATTTATCTTCAAGGTTGCTCCAATTACAAGGTGTTCTACACCTTTTCCCATATAGTACATTGAAGGGGATCATCTTAAAGGATTCATGATAACTATTATTGTAAGTGAACTCAACTAGGTGGAGGTATTCTTCCCACTTGGTGAGTTGTTGCATCACCTACATTCATAACATATCCTCCAGTATTTGATTCATGTGTTTTGTTTGCCCATATGTTTGTGGGTGGTATGCAATGCTAAACTGGGCCTGAGTACCTAGGTACGTGAATAAAGTTCTTCAAAAAGCCGAGGTAAACTTTACATCTTGATCATAGATTATTACACTTGGCATACCATGCAATCAGAATATCTCCCTCATAAAAATGTTAGCAATCTAAAAAGTTTAATAGGTATATTTTACAAGAATTAAGTGGAATGTATTACTTAATTTATCCACCACTACCATAATGGATTCATTTTGTTTCTTAGACTTACGTAGTCCAACTATAAATTCCATTGTAATAGTATTCCATTTCCATTCTAGAATGGATAATGGATCTAATAGACCTATCAGATGTTGATGTCCAACTTTTACCTACTAGCGCTCGAGGCATTTAGATAAATATTGAGCAATATCATTTCTCATACCTGTCCAAAAATATTATTGCCTTAATGCATAAAACAACTTATGATAACTGAGATGGGCTACATAAGAGCTTCAATGGTACTCATCCAAAATTATTTGTTTAACTTCCATTTGATTGGGTACATAAATTTTCTCCCTATAGATCAACAAGTTATTTCTATCTATGATGTAATCAATTACTTTTCCAGCTTTTGCAATTTCCTTGCTTCTTTCCATAAGAACCAGTATTCTGGATCCTTACCAACATCTTCTATGATTCGATCTGAAAAATCAATCTACGGTTGACCATAAAAAATTTCATATACACAGTGCAACTTCCTATTTAAGGCATCAACAACACTATTTTCTTTGCCCTTTAGGTGTTTGATATTAGAATACAACTCACTTAGAAAAGTTGTCCACCAGGCTTGACATGAATTCAGGTTGGTTTGTTTAAAGAAACTTGTTAAGATGTTATAGTCCATCAACAACATAAATATCTTTCCTAATAGGTAGTGTTGCCACATGTTAAGAGCATGGGCCATTGTTGTTAACTCCAAGTCATAAGCGGAATATTTTTGTTCATAATACTTTAATTTACGAGATTCATAGACTATCACCTTACACTCGACAACTTTCAGCATTGAAGTAGCTGTTAATAATTTTTATAACTACTCAAATCTTGCTTGACAATCTGTTGACCATTTAAACGCCTTCCCCTTCTTTTGTAAAGAAGTTAAGGGGTAGAAAAATTAGGAAACACCTTCAATAAATCATCTATTATAACTCGCCAGTCCCATAAATGTCTGAATATCTGCCATGTTCTTGGGAACAATGTAGGTTTTAATACCATACAGAAATTACCTACATACAAATTCTAAAACGCATAAAATAAAAAATCCAAGAGCATAACAAATAAAAAACATATACACAGAGATTTTGCCCAGGATCCCAAAACAGGAACTACCATCTTGATTTTTCATTATATTCCTTTTAATGTTACAATACATATTTATACATGCCGAAGCATTCAATACCATGGACCAGAAACCATCGCGTCCAAAACCATGGACCAAAAACCATTGTGTCCAAAACCATGTGCGAAAATCATGCACAAAACCATAAGTGGGCCCGCCCAACCTAACATAGGGTCCAAAACAAAAATTTTCCCGGGCGCTACCCCAGACCCCATAGAGTGGGGTTACGGGTACCCCTTAAACCCCCTATGACCTCCTCCCCTCTAACCCCCGGGTAATTACATGGACTAGTCGTGGAAAGAATACAACACAACCCATCATTCTCCTGCTTCTTGTTTTATTTCCACAAGGTGCCACAAGAGAACTTAGTCATTTAGCCAGCCCTGCAACGCCCATTGTTTCTCTACACCAAGAGAACTTCTCAAAGCTCACAAATTTTGTCAATGCATCTGCAGTATTCTTCAAAGTGTCCACCTTTACCAGCAACACCTTTTTGTCTTCTATCATATCCCTCAAAAAGTGATATTGAACATCAATGTGCTTTGTCTTTGAATGATATGTAGCGTTCTTTGCCAAGAAAATTGCACTTTGGCTATCACAGTCTATCCTTATAGCTCCCTGTACTAACCACATACTTAAACACAATCTCTGCAACCAAACTACGTCCTTGCTTACATGAGTGGCTGCAATGTATTCTGCCTCTGTAGTAGACAGTGCCACTAAAAATTGTTTCTTACTCATCCAACTGGCTACACCTCCAAATAGGTTAAACACATACCCACTTGTAGATCTTCTCTAATCCAGATCTCCAGCCGAGTCTGCATCAACAAAGCCACGAAATATCCAAAACTTGTCCAATCCTGGTCTTCCTTGGTAGCACAAACCATAATCACTAGTGCCACGCAAATTCTTGAAAACCCACTTCACTATTGTCTAGTGCTCCTTCCCTGGTTTTGACATAAACCTGCTCAATACTCCACTGCATGTGCAATGTTTGGTCTAGTACAGACCATTGCATACATCAAGCTACCGACTGCACTTGCATATGGAACACGGGACATGTCCTCTTCCTCTTCTTGTGTCTTGGGACACTGTTCAGCAGATAACCTCACACCTACAGGAATAGGAACCCTCACCGGTTTACTATCCTGCATATTAAACCTCTGCAATATTGTTTCAACATACTTCCTCTGGTTTAACCAGAGCTTCCTCTTTGTCCGATCTCTTTTAATTTCCACGCCCAAAATATAGTTTGCAACAACAAGATCTCTCATGTTGAATTTGGAGGACGAATGGGTCTTTAAATCTTGGATAATTTCTTTGTCATTTCCAACTAGCAACATATCATCCACATAGAAGACCAGATAAATAACACGGTCACCAATTAATTTAAAATACACACAGTGATATGCTTTGCTTCTGGTGAATCCAAGTCCCTGTATAAATGTATCAGACTTCTGGTACCACATTTGGTGAGTGTTTTAACCCATACAAAGACTTCTTTAACTTGCATACCAGTTCTTTCTTACCCTTCACCGCAAAGCCTTTACATTTATTCATGTAGATATCCTCTTCCAGATCCTCGTGAAGAAATGTTGTCTTCACATCCATCTATTCTACCTCAAAATCAAAAGCAGCAGCAACAGATAAAAGTAATCTAATAGAAGTTACCTTGGCAACAGGAGAAAATATCACCAAAATCAATTCCCGGCACCTGGGAATAACCTTTTGCTACCAACCGAGCTTTGTATTTCTCCACCTTCCCTTCTGCATTTGTCTTCTTCTTGAAACCCATTTGCTGCCAATGGGTTTCCTTCCAGCCGACAACTCCACCAGATCCCAAGCCTCATTTTTGTGCAAAGATGCCATTTCATCAACCATGGCCGCTTTCCAGAGTTTTCCATCCTCTAAATCTACTGCTTCCTTCATAGTTCTAGGATCATCATCAGTAATAGATAAAGAAAAATTTGAACGAAAAGTAGATGGAATATACCTTTCTAGCTACCTTCTCTCTCGAACTGATCTTCTCACACCCAGAGTTCATGGCTCTTCATCTTCTGATTCCTCCTCTACTATAGAGTCTGATTCTTCCTCCTTAAGCTCAAACTCTATCTTCTCAGGTTCGTTTGGTTGGACTTCATGTCTAATAACATCTTTCACCTCTATGAACACCACATCTCGGTTGTACACAACCTTCCTTGTTACTGGGTTCCAAAGCTTATAACCCTTTAAACCATCCTTATACCCAATAAATATGCACTTTTCAGATTTACTATCCAATTTGGTTCGTTTCTCCTTTGGAACATATACATATGCATCACATCCAAATACCCTCAGATGTGAAAGAGAGGGTTTCTTACCAGTCCATACCTCTTGTGGAGTTTTATCCTCTAATGATGATGAAGGTGATCTATTGACCAGGTAACATTTTGTCTCCACTGCCTCTGCCCAGAATTCCTATCCTAACCCAGCACCATTGAGCATGCTTCTTGCCCTTTCCATCAATGTCTTGTTCATTCTTTCTACAACTCCATTTTGCTGAGGTGTATATGGAGTAGTCTTTTGCCGTGCTATACAACAATTCTTACATAATTCTTCAAATTCCTTACTGCAAAACTCTCTGTCGTTATCTGCCTCAACACCTTTATCTTCTTCTCTGTCTGGTTTTCCACCAGAGCCTTGAATTCTTTAAACCTGTCAAAGACTTCAAATTTATTCTTAAGGAAATATGTCCATGTATTCCTTGAGAAGTCATCTATAAATGATACATAGTACACAGAATTACCGAGTGATGGAACCTTCACAGGTCCAAACACATCACTATGCACAAGCTCTAATATATGTTTCGCCCTCTTACCACCAGAGGGGAAACTCACCTGATCCTGCTTCCCATATACACAATTTTCACAGAAATCAAAATCCAGAGAGTTATTACTCATACCTTCTACCATACCTTTACCATGAAGTATTCAAAGGCCCTTCTCTCCAATATGTCCAAACCTTTGATGTCACAACATGGTCTTCTCTCCAAAGACCACTAGATTTTCTGCTCCACTTTCAGGAACTACAGAACTGTTGCACCCATCAACAACAGTGCTACCTTGCAGCTTGTACATATTTTCGATACGAACTCCCCGCATCAATACTAGTGCTCCTCGAACCATCTTGCAGGTATCCTTCTCGAGCACTGTTTTTACACCTGCATCATCCAGCTTGCTTACGAAAATCAGATTTCTGGCCAATGCAGGAATATGTAGAACACCCGAAAGTGTTCTAACCCTTCCACCTTGCAACTTCAACTTACTTTTCCACGACCAATGATTCTAGCCTTCCTATCATCTCCTAAGAAGACATCACCACCATCGTATTTCTCATACTCGCAGAACCACTCTCTATGGGGAGTGAAGTGAAAGGATGCACCTGATTCAATTAACCATGCCTCATGATCTACATGTGTACTTGAAGAAGCCAAGTACACATCCCCACCTTCATCTGAGGTGGTTTTCGCCTCTGCAAAAGGAGGATCATCAGATCCCTTTCCTTTATCAAGAGCTTTAGATTTACACTCCCTTCTGAAGTTCCCTTCCTTTCCGCATTTCCAGCACACCAGCTTTATAGGTTTTCCTGGAGATTTAGATCTCCCTCTAGATTTAGATCTCCCACTCAATGACTTATTTTTGTTTCTGTTCTGGGATCGTCCTCGTATAGACAAGGCATCACCATTCTGGTTGTCCATATTTTTCCACTCATCTCCTACGGCAACAAAGATGAGACTATTTCATCAAACTGCAAAGAAATTGCAATGCTACCTATTGCAATAACCAGACTATCCCATGAATCTGGTAGAGAACAAAATAAACTAATGCACTTATCTTCATCTAAAATTTTAACATCAACAGATGCTAACTAGCTTACCACAGTATTAAATACATTCAGATGCTCTACCACTGAGTCTCCCTCTTTTATCCTCAGGTTATACAACTTTTTCCGCAGGAACAGTTTATTCATCAGAGACTTAGATTGGTACAAAGTCCCTAATTTGTCCCACAAAGCCTTCATCGTAGCTTCCCCTGATACATTCAGCAATACTGAATCTGAGACACACAATTGTATTGTGCTCTTTGCCTTCCGATCCAACTTCTTCCATTCTTCATCAGACACTCCCATTGGTTTAGTACCTAGATCTACCACGATCCACTGATCTTTATCCACCAACATATCCTCCATCTTGAATTTCTACAACTCAAAACTCTGACCATTAAATTTCTTGATCTTCATCTTCTTTCACCAACAGAATCAATCCCATAGATCTCCCACTAAACAAGGTCTACCACAGGCTCGAGCGAAACCCTCAGCAATAAAGGCATCCCCTTGAAGCCAAAATAGCTCTGATACCAAATGTAGGTTTTAACCCCTTACAAAAATTACCTACATACGAATTTTAAAACGCATAAAATAAAAAATGCAAGAGCATAACACATAAAACACATATACAGGGAGAGTTTCCCCTAGATCCCAAAACCGGGACTACCAGCTTGATTTTTCATTATATTCCTTGCAATGTTACAATACATATTTATACATGCTGAAGCATCCAATACCATGGACCGAAAACCATCACATCCAAAACCATGGACCGAAAACCATTGCGTCTAAAACCATGTGCAAAAATCATGCACAAAACCACAAGTGGGTCCGCCCAACCTAACATAGGGTCCAAACCCAAAATTTTCTGGGGTGCTGCCCCAGACCCCATAGAGTGGGGTTATGGGTACACCTCAAACCCCCTATGACCTCCCACCCTCTAACCCCCGGGTAACTTCGTGGGCTAGTCTTGGAAATAATATAACACAACCCAATAAAAAAACCACTACATAATAGTTTTGATCTTTTCACGATCGACTGGTATGCCCTCTGAAGAAATAACATGTCTTAGATATTGGATCTGGTCTTTGAATAATTCACCCTCAGCACTTGCAACACTGACCGTAAGTGCTCCTTATGTTCCTCCATATTTTTGGAGTAAATTAATATATCATCAATAAAAATCAACACAAATTTATCTAAATAAAGGTGGAATATTCCATGCATTAAACTCATAAATGTTATGGTGGAATTAGTGAGCCGGAATGGTAAAACAGAAAACTCGTAATGGCCATAGTGAATTCTAAATTTTTATTTATGGATATCCTCATCCCTCGTCCCGATTTGGTGATATTTTGATCGCAAGTCGATTTTAGAAAATATAGTGGCCCCCTTCACTTGATCAAACAAATCATCGATCCTGGATCGCGGGTACATATTCTTAACAGTTAATTTATTCAATTGTCAATAATCAATACATAATCTCAACGTACCATATTTTTTCCTTACAAACAACACTGGAGCCCCCAAGGTGAAACATTTGAGTGGATGTATCATTTTTCCTGTAATTCCTGCAGCTGCATTTTGAGTTCAATTAATTCCAGAATGCTCATTTGATATGGATTTTTAGAAACCAGAACAACACGTGGAATTAATTATATTGTAAAATCAGTATCCCTTTTTGGAGGCAAATCGACAATCTCTTCTAGAAAGACATCATCGAATTCATGAATTACTGGTAGGCCTTCCAATGTGCACACTTTATCCTTGTAATTGAGGTAACCGACCTCCACTGCATAAATTTAACAACCCTTTGGAATGCATTTTCCTAATTGATTTGTTGTAATGGGTCGTAACTTAATATCCCTTCGAATACCCAAAATATCTTATGTGATGCCTTCTTTGGAGAGGAAACTAATAGTTTTGTCTCTATAGTTTACTAGAGACCAATGGATCTCTATCCAATCCATCCCAATTAATACATCATATGATCCTAAAGGAAATATATTTAAGTTCACTTTAACTCATTTTCACGCAATCTCTATAGGATATTAATTTACTTTTGCAGTGACTTATTTTTGTTCTTGTGGCCAGTTGCATCAACCATGGGTTGTTGAATTTAACAGTTGATAACCAACTCAACTCAACAATTTTAGGATTAATATAACTCAAACTTTCTCGTGGGCCTATCAAAACAAAAATAGAATGATCAACAATATTACCTTCAAATTCCACCGTCGTAGGTTGATATTAGGCCTAATGATCATCCAAGGCTGTAATAATTTTTGGTATGATCCTCACCCCATCACCCAACATGGAAGCCTCTTGAATGTTATATGTTGTCTCTACATGAGTGCAATGGGGGATGTTTTTATAGAAGTGGGGTTCTCCATAGCCCCAACATTGTAATGGTGGCTTCTATATCTGTACATATTCAAGGTTATTAGATGCTTCACCTTATCTTCTTTCGCCTTGTACCTTCAACTTCTACTGATTTTTCCCTGAGCAGCCATTTTGCTGCCTCCAAAAAATGTTTTTTTGTAGTCATTTTCATATTTTTGTTTAGGTATCCTTTCTATTTAGCTATTTTGTATTCTGTAGCATTAGCCACTGCTAGCTTGTGGACTTATTGACCAATGAAGTCCTTTAGACTGTTGTCCTCTAATACTTCTTCCATGCGATCCTTCCAGGGTATATAATTCGAGCTGCCATCAAGGGCATACTCGAATCTTAAACCGTTGAACACCATTGGTGAAATTTGAGAAGTAGTAAGAATTCGAATTCTATAATCAGGGACTTGAAACTTCGAACTTCTCCCTTATTTGTATATTTTTCTTCGGTTTGATCACCTTTGCTCTGATACCATGTAGAAATTCTCATTGTAGATCACCTGATAATGCAATATACTAAAGCAAAATACTTGATCTAATTCTACAAACAAACTTGTGGAAGCTTAATCGGTTATTAGCAAGATCAAATAGAACACATATAACAGAGAATGAGAAATCAATCACACATGAACACAGAAGAATACTCTGGGGAAAGCCTCAGCTAAAAACCCCGATCTCTGTATTATCATACAAGTGGAAATATTTCTAGATTACACAAAACATTAGCTCACAAGCTATCCTGCTCTCAGTACAATCCTACAATACAACTCACAGACTAGATAGACACAACATATGCTTTCCCTCAACCCTCCAAGCCCCCTATTTCCTTGCGCAGCTTCTCTTGGGGTCCAATGCTACCACTTGTGTGAATTAGCCTCATCACACACTCATCAAACTCAAAAGTAATTGAGTAATCTCCAAGGAATAAATTCCTTCTGCATGCAAGAGATATCCTCCATGGAATATTCCTGCAACTGATAGTACACTGTACCATCAACTGATCTCAACTAGGTCTCTGACTGAACTGACATGCATGAGTTATTTATGAGAGAATATTGAGTTATCTGAAGTGCAACAGTTACATGCATGCATGCATTAACTAACTAAACTCATAATTAGTTCCACAAACTATTGGAACTAATCTAACTGGACTTAACTCAGATAACTGAGCTAACTAATTATAACTCAAAGTACAACTCATCCTGATCTCCTCTAATCAAGGAATAACTTCCTCAATCAATGGAGACACTGTTGCATGTCTTCACATTTACTTCGTGTTTGATTTCCTACAACTAATTAACTCAAGATGAATCAATTAATTATTTTACAAACAACTGCTAAGATCAAATTTGAATTTTAATTCTCAATTTTAGTTTAGGAACTAACTAAAATTGGAATGTATCCTAAAATGCTATTTATAATATTGTTACTTTTAGCACTTCTATTTTTAGCATTTCTTGTTTTTATTTTGAACAGTTTCCATGATTGTTTTTGTATATCAACACAATCAACATATGCATGTGGAATTGCTACAAATCATAATTCAAGCTTGTGAACAAGCCCCTCCTTATCACAAATTTCTAGAAAGCCAAATTTAGAGGCATCTATAAATTTAGATAAATAACATGTGCCATCAGCAAATTTGTCGCTTCTTAAAAACCACACTTTCAAAGTGTTTACCATGACATCTATGGCTTCCCTTAAAGAGCTGACATCAATGTACTCTTATCAGAATTGCTTGTTCAACTTATTTAATTCACAAACTATATCTGCAAGCATACATAAGCAAAATTGTACTAAAAAGATTATTTCCTTATCATACCATGAATCTTTTCTTTCATTTATCCACAATGTTAATATGGGAGGCATAAGTACAAGTCTTTCAATGATTTTCCCCTTGAAAGCCATCTAACTCCATGGATTTGAAGCGCTTGAGGAGTTTCAAGTTGCATAAGTTCTATTAGAGCAATAAGTTGAGTATTTCTTTTCGTAGAATTTTACACCCAAAAGTATACCTTATTTGCTAATTTCTCAACAAATAATAATTCACGTATCCGATGCAGCTAAAGCTTCACGATGAGCAATGCAATGAACACCTACAAGATTAGGTATATCTTTAACAACTTAAACTTTGAAACGGGAACTGATATTGCTACCCGTTTCGTAGAGATAACAAAAAATTGACCCGATTTTGAAAATGGGCGATGCAGAACACACATATCTTTTTAGAGCATAGCTTTTGGCACTTTAAATAACCGATATGACTACCAGTTTCATAGGGGCATTAAAAACATGACCCGATTTGAAAAATGGTGATGCAAAATACACTTCTTTTTTTTGGGAGCATATTTTTGACACTTTAAATTTTCTTATGTATCAAATATAAATATTTTTTTTTAAATGTTAGTGATTTTCATGCTGATTTTGAAATGTGTTGATGTAGCATACCTTTTTTTAGAGGACTTATTTTTCACATTTTAAAATTTATTATGTCTATTTTTTTTAAATTATGATTATTTAACGAACTTTCAAGTTGTTTTATTTATTTTTTTTAAACGTTGATTACTTAGAAAAAAAACATATATATATATATATGACAAAAAAACAAAATAAAAATGTTAAAACATA